>JAOXJP010234603.1:0-24144 GCA_025762735.1 Platanus orientalis
ATACGTAAGGCTGCCTTTAGGGCCCCCCTATAAATGTAAGAGGTTTGGAATCCGGTTCTTAAAAGAATTCACAAACGTCTAGCAGGATGGAAGGGAATGTACCTCTTGAAAGGAGGGAAGATCACTTTGCTCAAATCGGTCCTTTTGAACCTCCCAACTTACTTCCTATCTCTCTTTATCATTCCTCCAATTGCAAATGAGATTGAAAAAAGTCAAGAGGAATTTTTTTTGGGGCCATTAGAAAGAAAATAAGGGGATTCACTTGGTGAATTGGAAGGAGGTTTTCTCTCCTAAGGAAATTGGGGGTCTAGGGGTGAGGAAGATCCGCGAGACAAACAAAGCCCTTCTTTCTAAATAGTTGTGATGGAAGAAAGGAGTTTATGGCACCAAGTTAGAGTGGAAAAATATGGGATTTCATCCAAATGGGAGCCTAATGTGACTAGAAACCCTTATGGTATGAGTTGTTGGAAAGCTATTATGGAACTTCAAAAAAGGAATCTCTATATTGGCTTAGGTACTCATATCAGATTTTGGACAGACATATGGTGCACTTTAAAACTGTTGAAGATAGAGGCCCCTTCTATCTATACAATTGCCAACAACAAAGATGCTTGGGAAGTGGACTATTGGGAAGCTGATGGGGACAGATTTGGCTGGAAAGTTCATGTGAGAAGGCTTTTGAATGATTGAGAAATCGATGAAATAGCAAGCTTGCTTGGATACTTAGACTTGTACTGAATCAATCTAGACAAGGAGGACTAGGGAATACGGACCTTAACATGGAATGAGCAATTCTTTGTCTGATCTTGCTACGGTATGTTGGCTGAAACGGAAAGATCATTTTTTCCTTGGCATTACATCTGGGGTCTCAAAACTCCCTCAAAGGTAAATTTTTTTATGTGGACTGCTTGCAAAGGGAGGAATCTCACCATAGATAATCTCAAAATAAGAGGTATGATCCTTCCAAATGTTTTCCATTTATGTTATCAGGAAGGGGAGTCCATAGACCACATCTTTGTCCATTGTATTTATACCAGGGAGGTGTGATATATGATCCTTAATGAGATTCGGATCCCTTGGATTTTCCCTAAAAATTTTAAGAGTTTATTTCTTTCATCCCCATGGGAAATCTCATATGGAACCAAGAAGCCAAAGATGCTTCGAAAACTATGCTTCGCCCTCTTTCAATGCCTATAGAAAAGCAAGGGACAAATGGTGTTTTTGGGCTGCTAATTGTAAAGATTGGGAAGGGGTTGTTCCTTTTGTGGACATGAAAAAAGGGTGGGGAAAAATGATTAGAGACTCTTGTACTTGATCCCCTTTGTGGGTTTTCTCGGAGATGCCTTATCCCCTTTAATGAATCTTTTTCTTAACAAAAAAATGAAGTGGTATCAGAAAGAGCTAGGTCGAGTGGTACTTAAAAAGGCTAATTTCCTAAAAAAGTTGGAAGAGATCGATGCAGAGGAGCAAAGCATGCCTATCTTAGAAGAGCTGAAAGTGAAAATGGAAGAAGCTAGCTGGAGAAAGAAATCCATGATGAATTGGTTGCAGTATGGCGATGCTAATTCCAAGTTCTTCCACCAGATGGCTTCCATGAGAAAGAGAAAGAACACTATTACTAGTTTGTGGGTGAATGAAAAGGATGTGACTGGGCAACAGTAGATTGTCAACGCCATAATGTAGCTCTATGTTGAGTTGTTTAAGGAGCCTTTCAGTGATAGACCTCGGTTGGAAGGTATTGTTTTCAATAGAATTTTTGAGGACCAACCAACTCGTCTAGCAAGACCAATTTTGGAAGCGGAAGTCTTGGAGGCCATCAAGAGTTTGCAAGAGGAAAAAGCACCAGGGCCTAATGGTTTTCCCATACAATTTTTTGCTGAGTTTTGGAAAACAATAGGTCCGAATGTAATGAAAGCAATATCTGAGTTTCACAACAAAGGAGCTCTTTGTCGCAACTTGAACCCGTCTTTCATTTCTCTAATCCCAAAGAAGAAAAGGGCCACAGACTTGAAGGATTTTGGGTTGATCAGTCTCATTGGCAGTTTTTACAAGCTTCTAAGCAAGACTCTAGCTCGAAGGATAGAAGATGTGATGCTTGTATTGATCTCCCCATCTCAGTGCGCTTTGTGAAAGGGAGGCAAATGTTGGACTACTTGTTAGTGACAAATGAGTGTATACTTACTGGAAGAAGATGAAAAGGGCTGGGGCGGTTTGCTAAATTGATTTGGAGAAAGCCTATGATCATGTCAATTGGGGTTTCTTTGATTGGACTCTTCAACAAAAACTCTGCCAATGTTTGTATCTTCAGACATTGCCGGTCCCAAGCCCAGATAAAAGAGGAAGGTTGGTGTCTGATTCAAAACCGACTTTAAAAACCCACTCAAACCATCTAACTACTCTTCAACAAATGGGGTTTGGCTCAAAATGGTTTTTTTACATCAAAACTTGCATATCAACAACATCCTATTCGATACTTATGAACCGTACTTCAATCGGATTCTCAAAAGGGTAGAGGGGGCTTCATCAAGGGATCCCTCTCTCACACTTCCTGTTCAATATAGTCTTGGAAACTTTCAACAAGCTGTGTCAAGGGCTGAAGAAACAAGTTGCCTTGGTGGGTGCAAGGTGGGGCAAAAAAGCCTATCCGTCATCCTTCTTCAGTTTGCGGATGATTCCCTTGTGAGTGCAAATTTAGAGGAGGAAATTCGTAGCTTGAGGGTCATCTTGTTGATGTTTGAGGTAGTCTTTGGGCTAAGGGTAAACCTCCCAAAAAGCAAGATGATGGTTGTGGGTAGGGGTGGGCATGGACCGGGCCATGGTTGGCCCAGGCCTAGCCCTATAATTATAGTTCGAGCTCGGGCCCGTAAATTTTTAATAAACTTAGGCCCGTGCCCGGCCCTAATTAATTGATTGGGCCTCAGGCTGGTACATGAATTTAAAAAATAATAATGTTGAGATATATGTTTGAACTCTAAACCTATCATGTAATAACAAATGCTTTAACTAATAGCCTGTTTGGCAACCACATGTAATGTACTCATTTCATTTGAGTTTCTCAAAGCATTTGTAGCCATGAGGTGATGGTTGGTAATGAACTCATTCAAATTTATACTGATTTGTAAACTATAATTAGTAATGAATCATCTTAAGTTTTTCTAAAAAATGAAATGACTGAGGTTATCAAGCACAAATTGGTGCAAATTTGAATGAGTTCATTGAAACCATCCCATTGCGGCTACAAAAGCCTTGGGAAACTCAAATGAAATGATTACATTACAGCTGGCTGCCAAACACAGCCTAAGTGTATTCTTTTGTTATTTTTTATCACTTGGCGATGCCATGCTTGTGCCATGTGCTCAAGGCATTTTCATCTTCACCTATGTTATATATTAACTTTTCACTTTTTAATATTTATAAGAGATGGTATTGTTAATGTATACAATTTATCGCATTTAGCTGTTATAAAGTCTATGCTGCTTGTTTGTATTGGACGAATATCTGCAATGCTCGCTTATGAAAAACTAGTTAACCTAGCTGTTGGGTTGCCAGTATTAGCTGATATTTAGTTTTTGTGTTTGCAGAATTGAGCTGCGAATGAAGTAATATAGGTAAGCACATCAACATTTACCGATATGTTCATATTGTAGTACAAATCTTTGTAGGCTTGCTAAGCTAAATGCTTTATTTTCATTGAATTTGTAGGTTCTAGACCATGGGACTAGGCGGGACAGGTAAGTTGTCAAGCTGTCTTTTTCTTGTGACATGTGTCCCATTACACTCATTGTGGTAATAGGAAAAAAAAGAAAGAAAGAAAAACTGACCATTTCCCAGTGAAATTTGAGTCTTAATGGACAAAAGATTCAGCACTATTGGCTAACGACTGAACTGAGTGGCAGCTACAAAAATGTATATAATGTATCTATAAATTGCTAGCTGCTTTTTTGATTTTTATTGTGCACTCAAGCAAGTTCAGAGTGCCATCATATATATTGGAGGTGACCCTGGGTTTGAGATAATCTTAGATCAGCACACACGAGACCATCTAAAGACTAAGGAGAATTCAACAGGCTATTGATGTAAATTCTCAATCTAGGCTCCAATTGAGCTCCTCCCCCCCCCCTCCCCCCCTTTGTATTTTCCCCTTTCAGCCCTCAAATAAACTTTAATAACAAATTTTAACACTTCATGAATGCAAAAGAAATGGTTGAATAGTGATGTGGAATAAGGTGGAAAGCAGTTTCGAATAATAAAATATGAATTTTGAAATTAAAATATGGCATTTTCGGATCAAGGGCAAAAGGATAATTTTTCAGAAAAGTGAAAATTACAAAAATAACCCTAGAAGGTGTCAGAAAATTCTTAAACTTTCTAGATCAATAATGACCTCTATAAGGTGTCTAGGGTTAAAATTTCATGAATTTTGGATTAATATTCTAAGAGATGGTCTTGTGGCATGATGGTTCGGATCGCCATAGATATCACTTGGTAGATTGGAATACTTGTTGTATGCCTGTACGCAACAGGGGGTCTAGGTATTAGAAGGATTCGTCTCCATAATAAGGTCTTACTGGCTAAATAACTATGGAGATTTGGGATGGAGAGAGAGAGATCTTATGGCGTAGGGTAGTGGTGGCTAGATTTGTTGAAAAATCGTGTTGGGAAGCCAGAGTTATTAAGGGGAAACATGGCTGTGGGATTTGGAAATCCACAAGCTCTAGGAGGGAGGATTTCTAGAAGTATATTAAGTTCAAAATAGGTGAAGGGGTGAATGTTAGATTCTGGAAGGATTTGTGGGTTGGGGAGCCAACTCTCATGGAAACATGCCCTAATATCTATCAATTGGCTTTAAATCCTTAGGCATCAATGATAATGTGTTTTGATGATAATAAAAGAAGCTGGGACCCAGGTCTAAGAAGAGACCCAAATGATTGGGAGTTTGATGAGATGCTTAAGTTATTGGAAATCTTGGGTAACATCTACCCTATTCATAACAGGGGAGATGGGTGGAGTTGGAAGCTGAACAAAAATGGATGTTTTACATCTAAATCATTTTACAGTGCAAATCTAACTATCTCAACGACAAGGTTTCCCCACAAATGCATTTAGATCCCGAACATTCCATTTAGAGTTTCATTTTTCTTGTGGAACTGTTGCCTGAATAAAATTGTAACGCTGGATCATCTTTAGAGTAGAGGCTGGAGTTTAACCAATAGATGTATATTATGCAGGGTTGAGGAGGAATCGGTAAGTCATCTACTTTTTCACTATCCTATGGGTAAAAAGGTGTGATATTTTTTCCTTTCACATTTTCAAGTTCTATGGATGTTTTCAAAGCTCTTTAATAAGTTGATTTCGAGTTGGTGGATTTGTGATCTTGGGAATTTATCCCATGACGTCTGGTGTCCTTTACCGGGAGTAATTATGTAGGGATTATGGAAGGAAATAAACAACAGGATCTTTGAGAACAAGTACCGAAGCTATGACGAGCTGGTGCTCTTTATATATAATATGTTGTTTGAGTGGGCTTTAGTGTGGTCTTCTTTTGATGAGAAGGAATTGCATGGTGTGAAATATCAATTGTAGTCGTGGGTAGGGGATCTATCATGTTTTTCTTTTCGTCGGTATTACCTTCGCGGTGATCCTTTTATATTGTACTTTGCTTCAGCTTTTGCCTTTTATGTTTAATAAATGATATCTTTACCTCTCAAAAAAAAAAAAAAAAAAAAAAAAAGAAAAAAAAATCTAAGAGATATTCAATTTTGAAAATTTGAAATCTAGATTAAATCCCAGAAAATACCAAAATATGCAAAAGAAAAGTATCGATTAAATCCAAAATATGAGGAATTCTTGATTGGAATTGGAGGGCTTTTAATGCTCAAGTATAGAGGCATAAAACCCTAAAAGAAATTTGATGGAAAAGAGGAAAGAGGATGGGGCGATTTTAAGAGTATATAAAACCCATGAAAATCTAAAAATCTGAGAATAACCTCAAACTTTTTGCTTGCAACCAGAAATCCGAAGAGGAATATCAAAGGAAGTTCATGAATCTAAGGAGAAATAATATGATTATGAAATACGTGTAAAACAGAACCTAGAGGCTTCAAATAGATGTCTGCGATTTCTTCCAAAGTGCTATAGGATGCCCAAATCATGTGATTCAACTCGGCATTTCAGAAATTCTAAAACAGCAATGTGATTTCTCTTATTTATGGCTTCAATAATGGAGCTAGACTTGCTGTGAGATATAGAAGAAGAGTAGGGGAGAAGAGGGATTAGAAAGATGGTGGAAGAAGATGTGGGAAGAAGGGGTGATGTGGGAGGAATAGGAGAGTGGTTATCGTGAGGTAGAGAAGAAGAAGAAAGAGAGATCTGGGGGAAGGTAGAAAACATGAGAGAGAAGAGAGAATGAGAGAAAGTCGTGAAAGAGATAGAGGTTGGTCCACAACCAAAAAAACAAAACCAATTTTATTCAAAACTATTCTTCAATGTTCAAGTACATGCATGAATGCCTTCGTATAGGCTTTACATCACTCAAAATTTAGAAGCATCTAAAACAAAGAAACCACAGAAAAAAAGGAAAGAAGCCTATTTGGCTACTTCTCTTGGGCCCACCACTTCTAAAATAAAAAGAACCAAAACTTCTGATACTACCCTTTTGGCCAGTGCCATATTGCATAGGTAAGCCCCTAACCAAAAAAAAAAAAAAAAAAAACCAAATTAAAATTGCACAAAATGCCTTATTTTATGCATGAAACACATAAAAAATGTCCCCCCCCCCCAATGTGCAACCCCCCAAAGGTATCTTGTGCTTGGGCTTCCACAAGGGGTACCTCTTGTCCAACCATGCGATGCATGTTGCATCAAATAGGATTCATGTAGCCGACCCCAAATAGTTGGGACAAGGCTGTTTGTTGTTGTTTCATGAATGCAGAAGAAGGTCCAGAACTTACCCTGTGTAGATATACCATTGAAACTAAAAATTCCTTTCTGCGTAGTAGTTTCACTTATTGAAAGCACAAAGTAGTGCCAAATCATAATGTTGTAGAGCCTGTAAGATAATCTGCTTTTCTGGTGGTTGAACTATCAAAGCCTGCTGGATGTGAGATTTTCTTGCTCACTCCTGCAGCTGTTTTTGTGGGCCCTGTATTTAACCCTATTAAGAACCCACAAAGGCTGCTAAAGGTTCATGTAGGATGGGTTTATTTTCCCCAACCATACCGCTCTATTAGGTTCCACCACAAGCCAGGACATATAGGATGATTTGGGAGGAATTTCACAGCTTTTTTGTGGTCCCATGGCCTTTTCTTAATAGCTATATCACCATCACATCATCATCTAGATACAAATTGCCCAAAATTGCTGCTTTGTGTGGGTGAGATTATGGGTTTCAGCTACAAAGTGTTATCCCAACTACTTGGGGTTGGCCATCCGAATCCTATACTGCTATTCCACTCTATATGGGGCTGTATTTTCTTTTAAATCATAAGCACTTGTTTCTCTCCTCACTACGTCAATCCAAATCATTTTTATGTAGTTAATATATCTATATACATATATGGATGGTGATGCAAGATATAGGGGTTTCTCTATGGATCTGTTATGTTTTGACGCATTGAGGGTATCAACTGCATCCTTGATGGTGCTTTTAATGCTGTTTACTGTGATCATTATAGGGTCAACTTTCCAACAAATTAAAATAATCAGTGCTATATATTCTGCCCACTTTGTTGACATCCAATCATGATGATGTAGAATCTACATGAAGATGGTATTCACAAAACAAATACTCTAAAAGGATTATTTACAAAAATGTCAAAATTAGGGGGTTAAAATATCTAATAAAATATGTTGTTTTTATTTGGGTCATAGTTGTAGGGAAGCTTGGTACAAAGTGGGAAGCTCATTTGGGAAGCCAATTCAATTCTACTTAGGAGTAGGTCTATCTTAGGAGTAGGAGTAACGTAAAGTAGTCTGTAACTCAGTTCGAGAGGATTGGACTTGGTTCATTCCTTGATTTCTAACACGGGTTTGCTCGCTGTTGAGGAGGACGACTCAAAGAGAGAGGTGTCCTCCCCTTTGAATTGAGCAAGATACTTGTACTGTGCTGCTAATTCTTATATCAATAAAGATTTCGTCCGGTTTTTCATTTCTTCCCTTCGAGGTTTGTGAAATTCCTCTTTGTGGAGGCATGTACGGAACCTATTCCAACTACCCAGGTTACTCAAACCTGGGTCAAGGTGTGGATTTTCCCAGCGCATAGGTTGTAACAGGGATTAAATAACTTTAGGACAGGATACAATCAGTGATTAATCAAAAGGAATATCCGGACTCTGACCTGAGGAAAACAGTAGGCTACTGAGAAGTGTTATGGATTTAGGATTAGGACAGAATATGGGGTTTCATGGACTAGTTATAATGCTGAGACGACAGTGTGTAGGTGTGGCCAAAGTTGTTGTATAATCCCAAAATAGATGAATAAAAGGTGTATCAATTAACACATATGAATCTTGACAAGAATCCCACAAGTAATAGATCTGCAGGTCAGCACCTCTTGTAATTATATCAATACAGCTTGCTATGATACCCCTCGTATATAATCTGAGGATCAGTCCGGCAGAATAATCTTCTCAAATTAAGGATCTCCATCAGAAGTCATGGAAGCATGAGAAAAAGTCCAGATTTGATACTGCCACAGGTATAGTAATCAACAAACCTTCTTTCCAAGATCAGAAAATTGGAAGAATAAAAAATCCAGGGTGCTGCGGGGTTATGTAGGTATAAACTGATGTTTCTTGAAGGATTAAGGTCAGGGACAGGTCTGAGATCAGTCACAGGTTAAATAAAGTCTGGGTTTTAGGGATTTCAGATTCAAGATATCAAAACCCATAAAACTAAGTCTGCCGCAGGGTGGATATGGGATTATTCTTGGGTTCCTTTAGCAAGAAGTAACAAGGGAAATTATAGGGATTGATGGATACAGGTTTGTGGGTTCAAGAATACATAAAGATAGGTTATTGGAAGAGTTTCCAGGTTCTTTAATGTTGAAACACCCACAAAACAGAAACGGGAAACAAAGAAGAAGAAGAAAGAGAGAAGAAGAAGAAAGAATAAGATAGAAGAGAGAATAAGGATTGTACTCGTGAGGAAATGACCAACCTCAATCCCTTGGAAATCACCAACTAAGGTTCAAGCCTAGGCACCAAACTTGAAGGAAAATTTCAGTTGTGAGAGACAAGAACCACAACAAAACTTAATAAACTCCATTCATTAACGATTATATTAGTTGTTGCTGATTTTATAAGCCATAAAACCCCTAAAATCTAACCAGCCGTCAGCCCCTAGTTTCCCCCATCTAACCAAATCGTGTGGGAGAGATTGCACACATAAAAAACCCTATTTAAAGCCCATTGCAACTTTTTCCTAATAAAAAACTATAATACCCAATGTGTCCTATAATAATAAATGAAATATGAAATAACTAATAAAATCTCTCTTGAAGCACTCTAAAACAAAACCAAATGTTCCACAAGATGCTTCCATACTCTTCCTTGCTTGCCTCCATGCGTGGGCCCCACTATGCTCCAATGCCCTCATCACATGGTAAAGCAATTGGGGAAGAGAGTGTAAGACCCTAGAGAAGTGAGTGAAAACGTTTGGAGAATCGATTGGGAAATGATCCAAGAAGCAAAATTTCGTTTAAATTAATGTAAACCCTATGCTATTGTGTTTTTTTTTTTTTTGGTTTTTTGGTAAATCTATGCTATTGGTTTTGAATAAAATATTTTCTATGAGATTTAGTATTGATTTTGTTGTAAAAAAAGATAGTATTGATTTTATTGTTTATTTTATTTTGATAAGAGAAAGTATTTTTATTACAAATATTATTTAATTCCAATCCAATAAAAAAGATACAAATCAGATGGTTTTTATACAAGGTTTTCTATAGTCCAACTCTAAGAATGCTTAATTACTTACAAAAAATTTATGTAAGAAAAAAACTGAGGCAAATCTTACCATACTAATAACAAAAGTGGTTTGCATATTGATTTATATGTCATGATTCTTTGTTACTTGCATACTTTAGTTTTTTAGTTTTGTTTCTTACTTTATTGAGTTCACTCACTTTATTATATTGTAGTTGTACTTATTGATTGTAACTTATTGTTATTTACTTTATATTAATAACCAACTATTGTAGTGGTACTTAATGGTTATAGACTTTTTGTTATTTACTTCCTATTATTAATCACTTATTTGCCTATTATTTTCATTTCATAAGATTTTTTTAATGGTTAGAAGCTACTTCCAAAGTGCACAATACTCGCTTCCCGATCACTTCCTAATCGCTTCCTACTCACTCTAGATGCTTTTTAATCGTTACTCGCTTTCTCATTTCCCAAAGATTTATTGGAAGACTATGATTTGGGTTACTAACTTATTGGGCAAGTACTCATGTACAAAATATAGTTTACAATTTAGCTTAGAACAAAAATAGGTCATGATTGCTCTCTCTCTCTCTATATATAGGTGTGTGTGTGTGTGTGTGTGTGTGTGTATACATACATATGTATGTATGCATAAAAGGTGGACCAAGGTGTTTAGGGTAGATTAAGGTGAAAAATAAGTTTGATGGGGGAATAAAATCTGTAGACAGGAAACAAAAATTGGGCACTTTGGATGAAGATGAGATAGGTAGGTGGGTAGATGTTAAAAACGATTTGTGGTGGGTGGTCAAAATGGAGGAAGTGAGTTGGGTGAAAATTTACGGTGAACACAAAGTTCTTTCTCAGAATGGTGAATGCAAGAATAAGAAAGAATATTATTGAGAAGGATTTGGTTGGGGACACGGTGGTAGAGGAGGAAAAGGTAGTTAGGGAGTAGATCGTCAATTATTGTTGGAAGATGTTAATGCAGGTGATGAGATGGAGGCCTAGGGTTTATGGATTGTGTTTTGATACCTTTCTCAAAGTTCATAGGGAGTGGTTGGAGAGATCTTTTGGGGTGGAAGAAGTTGAGGCTGCTTTAGGGGCTATTTGTAGGGATAAAGCCTTGGGTTCAGACAAATTTACTATAGTTTTTTACAAGTGTTGAAGTATTTTAAAGGGAGAGTTCATGGAGGTTATGATGCGGAGCAAGGGTGGAAATAAAGGCATTTTACAGAAAATTAAATCAGAAAATAAAATAATGAAATTTCGGACCAGGGGCAAAATCATAATTATGGCAGATTTGGTAAAATTACCAAAATATCCCTGCCACATGTCAAATTTTTTAAAAACTTTTTGGATCAGTAGTGCATCATTCTAAGGGTCTAGAGTTAAAATTTCACACGGTTTGGACAAATTTCAATAGATGAAATATTCAAAATTTTAGAAAAAACCAAGGTTCGTTAATGGAGTTTTCAGCAAACAACAGGGTATCTTTGATAATTAGGGGGTGAAGAAAGAGGGAAACTGAGGGAAACTTAGGCCTTTTGTAGGGAACCTACAAGGGAACAAAACATTAAAAGAAAAGGATGAAAAAGGACAATTATAGAGGGTGCAATTTCAGGTTTTCATAAACCTAGAAAATCTGATTCCAAAAGTGATAATTGACAATGAACTTATACCACAAAATCAGGGAATTTGAAACAGCAATAACAATGGAGTTTTAAACTTCAATAAAAGAATAGAAAGGGAAGGATTACCTTGATTTTCTGCCCACAATTTGGCTGTGGTATGGAGAATATAGCTCTAATTGAGTGATCCAATTTTCTCTGCAGAATTCTATGGACTTCTGCCTTGATGCTTGGTGATATTGATTTCATTACAGCAAACGGAATCAATAAGATAGGTAGATGATTTAGAAGCAAGATAATACGGTAATAATAGAACAAGGGAAAAGGAGAAATAGAAGAAGATAGATAGGGGAAGAAGGTAGAAGAAGATGGAGGAATAAGAGGTGTTCGTGTGGTTGGTAGGAAGAAAGGGAAAAAAAAGGGAAAAAATGGGGAAGTCGTGGGAATGGGGAAGAGAGAGAGAGAGAGACCTTGGTCAATGACCAGCTTGGGAAACCCCCAATTCAAACACAAAATTTGATTAATCATCACTAAGGAATATGGGGGAGGGGTCACCTTTAAATAGGCTTACAACCTTCTAAGCTTACAACCTTCTAAATAACGCAACTTTCCTAAATTAGAAATATTCTAGAACTCCTAACTTGCTGCTCAAATATTTCCTAAACTAATGTTAACTAATGTTTCCTAAAACATACTTTCTTAAAAATTAAACTACCCTCATCAAAGAGGGAAATACTAGGCTGTTGACAAGTACTCTTATGTGGGCCCCTCTTGTTGACTTTGGGGTTCCACTGGAGGAAAAAATTGGCATGGGTATCGACTAGGTTGGTATACCCACAAATAACCCTTGGCTTTGCAGCCCTATTACACTACCATACACCTAAGTAAAAACTAACAAAAGAAAGTGGCATTATTGGCCTTATTACTTAAAAGACACATAAAAAATGTACCCCCCACGACTAGAAGTGCTAGGCTCCCTTAGATTTGGGTTTAGGCTTCCACGAAGGGAACCTTCAGTCCAACCAAGCAACGGATGCTGTATTAGGTTATGAGATAATTTTGTTAGGAGTTCTATTTGGAGAAGAGTGCCAATCCTATTTTTGTGATATTGGTGTCAAAAAAAGAAGGGGCAGAAGAGTTGAAGGACTTTAGGTCGTTAAGTTTATTTTTGAAGCATTTGTATGATATTATTGAGGCCTAAAATCTGTATAAAGATTTCCAAGTTAAATATCGTATACAACACAAAATGTTTTGATGCTTTGGATGTACACAACATTTTATATCTAGTGTAATAAAAATGCCTAGCTGGTGGGCTTAGCTGGTTTCTTAGATGCTTGCTTGGTGAGCAGGCCAGTTCAAATCAATCAAGCAATATGAGAAAATCCATTGAATTTTATATTTTTAGTACCCGTAGCTAACAAATAGAGAGGGGGTGGGGGATTAAACACTAGTAAACAATTCAACCAAAAACTGAAACAAAGAATTTTTGAATCATAAACTGGACCCGTCTCCCATTCTCAATTGTCTCTCTATCTCTTTCTCTCTCTCTCTTTCTCTCTCTCACACACACACACTTGTACAGTCCCAATTTAACCACAAACTAAAGATTCCAAAAAAAAAGAAAGAAAAAATCCTCAAATTTTGGCTGAGCTCCCTTGCTATTGAACCTTGAAAATTTTTCCCCCTCGCTCTCTCCCTATTCCAATGTACTCTTTAGTCTTGATTTTTTTCTTTTGAATTTTCTCCTGGAATGCCAAATTCACTCCAGTGGTGAACCGACTAAGTGTTCTGCAAAAAATTAAAAAAAAAAAATGCTAATTGAAGGTCTATTGGTTGTATATCTATGTGAAGTATATATGAGTATCTATATAGTTTGAATTGTTTTTTTACACTGTTTTATATATACTTTTGGTAGCTGTGTGACTGTGTCACCTTGGTTCAAATACCACCTTGTTCAAGGTGGGCTATCCCTTCGCCTTGTGGAACATCTAGGTGCCTTTAAAATCACTGTAGATTATGTATATATATATAATGTTGCGGTAGGTTTTGAAGCCTGCAGTGTGGGGTTTTCTGTCATGTGGAGGCTAATATGGAAGTTCCAGTCTGTTCATTTTATGGGTGACCCTATGGATTAGCCATGTGTATGATCCCCTTGTCCATGTCAGCCCCTTGACCCACTGTGTATTGAACTTTTTCCCTACCAATTATAGCCCTTTAGTATTTCTGATGCAGAATACCCTTTTGGAAAGGGCCCTGCAACAATTATTTAAACCGTTGAATAAATCAACAAGGAAAAGGAACACAATTCGGGATTTTTTTAAGGGAAAGAATAGGGTTAGTGGTTCGGTGGGTTTTGGAAGATGGAATCAAGGGGAACTGATGGGATATGCTAGCTGCAGGGTCTGTTTGACTCTTCTTTGATGTTTTCTTGAAAGAAAACAAGAAGAGAAGAGGTTCCTGGAGTGGCCGACAGGTAGGGTAGTGTTTCTTGGGCTTTTCTTGATAAAATCAAGATGGGAGTTAGGGTTCTGCATAGGGTAAGAGGTTAAACAGATTGGGATTGGGGTTTAGGATGTAAGGATGGAGAATCTTGAAGGTTCCTTGGTAGGGAAATAGAAGAAGAAAATGGTATATGCTGTCTGCATATTTTTCAATTTCAAGAAATTCAAGAATTTCAATCACAATGTAATGATCCAAAAAACAACAAGAATCTTGAATAATAATCAAGAGAGAGAGAAGAATGAGAGAGAAAAGAGGGAGGAGTTTACCTCAGGTCCTCAACTCGTAGAGAGGAGGAGAGAGAAGGGGAGCTTATGGCTACCACCCTTAGGAGATTCACTCATGGACTCTAAACTTCTTTACTTTATTTCATAATTCCCAAAAAACTGATTATAACCTAGTGGCTCATCTATTTGTAACTTTTAAAACCAAGTCCTATTGGAATTAGGACTCTTATCCCTACTCTAGGTGGATGTACGACCAATACTAAGAAACCCACTTTTCTTAAATACAAAAGACTCCTAAAATTGCAAATAACTCCTTTGGTTCAAAGCCTTATTACAAAAGAACGCCTAATGTCACTAAATCACTACTAAAACTCTCCTAAATATAATAAAAACAACCCTAAAATAAAATGGACCCAACTAACAACCTTAAGAATTTGCTGGAAACAACCCTAAAAGCCTTGAATTGAAGGAATATCTTAGGGATTTTCCAATCCTTAAATCTGGCTCTTGTGGGGTGGTACATACATCAATCTCTTCACATTGGTTGCATCAATTCGTGATTATTTTTAATATTTGTAGATAACCTTGGTTAAAAATGAGTCTTTTGCCATGTGGCACAGACCTATTGGGCTGAAACTTGCCACATGGGAAGGGAATGAGTGGAAAAAACTGTGGACTTATCATCTTGGGCTGCCACATGTCAGATTTGTGCCACAGGAGCAAACCTTGGCCTTGGTGCTTCACCAGAAAACCAGGCCTCTTTATTAAATTGAATGTGTTTAATTTTACACCATGAACTTCAATAAATAAAGAAAATGATATTATGACCAATGGAAGGATGAAATTTTTATCTTCCCTGGGCCTAACAAGAGCATGTGGCAAACAAAAAATGGGTAACTTGTATTGTTTTTTTAAAATGTTTTTCCTTTTCCTTTCTTTTAAAAAAACTCAATTTTGACCAAACCAACAACATGAGTTGTTTGGTATCTAGGATGCATGTTTTGCCATTTTATAAGTGGGAGGATGGAAATTCATCCTCCTGTGGGTCACAATGTGAATTTCTAATATAAGTATTTGTATCATCTTAAGAAAACAATATTTGTATCACCTTTATATATATTATCTATTTTTTTTTTTTTATCAGTAAAGAGAGAATTTATTCACAGCATAAAGAAGAAAATGGGCAAAGCCCAAGATACAAGCACAAGCAGTGCTACAAGAAGGAACTAAAGGGATATCAACTCATCCCATCCAAAAACCCATTCCGGATATCCTACAGACTTAAAGACCTGCAAGTGAGAAACCCAATAGAACAATAGAACAAAAGTGAAAGAGCCGAAGACCGAAGACGTTTTTTTCGGAGAAAACGATTCCTCAAAAATACGCTCATTGTGCTCTTTTCAAATAACCTAACAAATAACAGCTGGAATCGCCATCTACATAACTCTGCCTCTAGGGGAAATGTCACCCATATACTCTTCACTCTAGGAGTTCATAAGCGACTGCATAGAGGGCAGAGTGATCCACACTCTGAGAAACCGCCTCCTAAAATATGCCCACATCAAGTTCGCAATCATGCAATGAAGGAAAAGATTACTGATTGACTCAGCATCTGAGAAACTCAAGCTACACCCCATGTGTAAACCTCTTCTTATTAGGTTGTCGACTGTCAGAAGCCGATAATGGAAAATAAGCCAGAGTAAGAACCTGGCTTTGGAAGGCATACTGGATCTCCACACAATCTGATATGGAATGCTAGAAGCCTCGATGGGTGCCAAAAGCTGATGGTATTCATGAACCGAAAAGGACCCGTCAGGGGCACTATCCCATTTTCTATTATCATCAATGCTTGGAGCTGTCAAAGGAGCCTTCTCTAGAAGTTCAGTAAGGGATGTCGCATCTCGCATGGGGTATCTCCCAATCATTGAGATGCCGTCTAAGGTGCATATTCCAATTCCGGGTTCCATCCATTCTACAAAGATGCTTAACCATCGTCCCATTTTTTGAGCCGGGCCACACTGAATATGTCAGGAAACACATCCATAAGAGGAGCACCACACCATCTATCTACTAAAAAACGCACCTGATTCCCACGACCCACGTTAAAGGAAATATGTCTATTGAATTCCACATAACTAGCTGCAATAGCCTTCCACAAACCAAACCCATAAGCTTCTGTCGATTGCATGCTTGTCCATCCCATTAAGTCTGTCCCATATTTGGCAACGATAATGACCCTCCATACAAACCGTCTTTTCTCCTTCAAATCTCCAAAGCCATTTGAATAAAAGAGCTTTGTTCATAACTTATAAAGATCGAAGGCCGAGACCCCCTCTTTCCAATGGAGCACAAATTTTGGACCAACTCATGAGATGGATGCTCCTCTCCTTAGATGAGTTCCAAATAAATCTGCTCATAGCCCCCTTAATTCTCCGAATTACCGATGCTGGCATATCATCATGATAGACATGAAGTAGATAGGAAGGTTCAACAGTGCACATCTCAACAAAGTTAGTTTACTGCCTCTGGATAACAGCTTGACCTTCCACGTATCCAACCGGCCCTCCACACGTTCAATTATATGGTTCCAAGGGGCCTTGGCACGATATCTAGCACCCAAGGGCATTCCCAGGTACATGGATGGAAGCTTTCCACTTGGCACCCAAAGATCTAAGTAAGCCCTTGGATATTCTGAATAGGACCAACCCCAATAAGCTTGCTCTTATCCAAGTTGATTTTTAGACCTGAAGTCGCCTTAAACATCAACAACATGCATCTCAAATTCATTACCTGAGAAGGCTCAGCCCATATGAAAAACAAAGTGTCGTTAGCGAACTGGATCAATGGGATAGAAGGGGCACCAACCACAGCTTTGCACCCAGATATTAACCCCAATCTATTAGCCTTGTGAGCTAACCTGCATAGAACCTCCATAACCAGATTAAACAGCAGGGGCAATTGTGGGTCATCTTGTCTGATACCTTTTGCAGGATGCAATAAACCTTAAGAGCACCCATTGATTAAAATAGAATATGATATAGATGAGATGCACACACGAATCCAAAATCTCCATTTGCGCCCAAAACTCATTTTGGCCATCACCCGATCAAGGAAACTCCAATTACTGTGGTCATAAGCTTTTTCCATGTCCACTTTACACATCAGTCCATCAGTGCCATCCTCGGACCAAGAATCCAAACATTCGTTGGTAATCAAAGAGCAATCAAGGATTTGTCAACCCTTGATAAAAGCATGTTGCGATGGCGTAACAACATGATCCAACACTTATTCAGCCGACGAGCCAAAACCTTTGCCAAAATTTTGTAGAAACCACCTAGCAAACTAATAGGTTTAAAGTCCAAAATCTCTGCCCCACCCTTTTTCTTAGGAATGAGAGAAATGAAGGAGGCATTAAGTCTTCTACAAAGGCTTGCATTCTCGTGATATTTGGCACAGGACATCATCACATCATAGCCAATCACATGCCAAAAGACTTTGAAGAATTTGATGGGGAAATCGTCAGGACTTGGGGCTTTCTCATCACAAAGGCTGCGTAAGGCAAATCAAACTTCCTCCTCCTCAAAGGGGCGCTCCAACCCAATCCTTTGCTTTGCTGAGATGGTATCGAATTCTATTCCATGAAGCCACCTGCGGTTAGGGAAGGGGTCCGTAAAGAGGTTAGCAAAATGCTCCGATATACTTGCCACAATATGGTCCCTATCTTCTACCTAATAACCATTAATTAGCAGTCTGCTGTTATCATTGACTTTGGCTCTATGATTCGCCATTTGGTGGAAGAACCGGGTGTTATTGTCTTTTGATTTCAACTATTGCACTCTTGATTTCTGTCTCCAACCAATCTCCTCCAAGCGGATCCAATGAGAGTATCTCCTGCACACTTCTTCCCTTTCTAACTTTTCGGCCTCCGAAATTATACCTTGTTGATACTGTGCGTCTAGACTCTCCAACTTCTTCAAGCAACAATCTTTATGGGCTTCCTCTCTGCTAAACTCGACTTTGTTCCAAATTTTGATTTTCTGATTTAAGGCTTTGAGCTTTTGAGCAAGATAGAAGCTCGCCGAACCTTCAAATCTAAATTGACTCCACCAGTGCTCAACTTTTTCTTTAAACCGGAACCTCTAGCCACATAACCTCAAAACGGAAAGGGGATAGACCCCACCTGTGGTCTTCATGCTTGAGTAATAATGAAGTATGATCTGAACTCAGGTTGGGAAGAGCCAGCTGACGAAATTACTTGAAATGGGACTCCCAACAGTGAGTGAAAATGAGCCTGTTCAATCTGCTCATGGCTGCCTTGGATTGGTTATTGGACCATGTGAAACTAGCCCCCTGGAGGGAAGGGTCTACTAGCTCCTGAGAATTGATAAATTCGTCAAACAACCTTTTCTGCCAGTTGTATGATACACAACCTCTCCTTTCAGAAGGATGCCGGATAACATTAAAGTCTCCAGCAATGCACCATGGACCAGGCCAAGAAGTATGCACTTGCATCAGCTCCTCCCACAGCAACACCACCTCAGCCACAGCTTGGGGAATGGGGACCATAAACTGCAGAAAAAACCCATTCAAAAGAGTCCTCCTTCATCCTGCATTTGATTGAGATGGAAAAACGATCAACACGAGACTCAAAGACCTCGACCACATCCTTGCGCCATGCCACCAACAAGCCCCATCAGCCTTTTTGTGTGCAAAATCCCAGCTTCGTCGGCTCCAGAGGTCCACCTACTCCTTCAGCCCCAATTTCAATAATTTGATTTCTTGTAAAGATAACAAGCAAACACCATTTCCTACACAAATCCTTAACTTGCAGCCTACGATCCCTCTCCCCCATCCCCCTAACATTCCAAGAGAAGATATTCATCCTCATTGGAGACATGTTGATAATTATATTGCCCCTTCCCACCACTATGCTAGAGACTCTTGCGGTGAGATGACTGCCCATCATAGTTGACAGAGAAAGTTAGCCTCGTCAATTCCTTCGATCCCCTCTTCTTGTTCTTGTATTTAGTATGGCCCGAAATTTGTCTGGGTTTATTTGTCTTGCGCCTCTCGATTTCCCAGAATAATTCTTCCACTTTGTATTCAATGCCAGTGAATAACACTCCCATTTAGCGGTTGAGGTACAGTACATCACATTCTGCACCACCCAATCAGAAGATTGCGGAGGAGGTAGAAGGCACAATGGTTGAGCCTCTGCAAAATCAACCTCCTGTTCCAGGTCATGGCCTTGATGCACAAACTCCGACGAGCAAGATATGCCTTCAACATCTGACACATCAGAGATACCCTCATCCACCATGGCTTCTACCCTGTCCACCCTTGACGCCTTCCTGGACTCATCAAGGACGACTGATGCTTGATTCTTCGTCACCAGAGGGAGCCCAGGCTCAGACATGGTACTCCTAACCTCCAGCGAATGCAAGAGACTCTTTATATATTTTATCAAACTAGGTGACCACTTTAAAACAAAACCTCTAGGCAACTTTCCAGTCACCTAGCAGTTGCTTGAAACACTAGGGCCTAGTTTGATATAGCTTAGGTGGTCAATCAGCTAGTATTGGGAAATGGCCTAGTCGCCTTGGTGGTGCAGAACTTTGTTTAATTAAGCTTTGAGAGGGTTGGTGGTGCAGGACAGATAAAGAAGCTGTGATTTCCAGCGGTTAAAGTGCCCATGACTTGACTAAGATTAGTTACAATCAAATCTGTGGGAGGGCACCATGTGTAGAAATATGTATATTCAACCCACATAATCAAACATGGATAATAAGGTCTGCTGGACAGCCAATTGGTCAGGCTGGAAAATCAAGTTAAGAGTTTTTAGTTTGATCTGAAAATTTGCAGAATAATTGGCACTTGAAGGTAAAATAATACCACCGAACTTAACTAAATCATACAAGTTTAGGTCTTCTAAACTTTGAAAACTCAGGTGCTGGTTTCAGAAGTTCCAGCACAGTAAAAATGTAGAATATGTAGAACAGCTGCCAAGTATAAAACTTTAGTGCCAAAAACACTTGGAGGAATTGATGCAGAAGAAGAAATAACCCATATTCAAATTGATAGGCTTATGTAGGGGTATTTTGGGTTTAATGTTTTTGTATGACAACAATAATTAATTATAGTTATCGAAAAAAAAATGAATTATGTTAATTATAGGTTAATTTAGGTGTCAACACCCCAATGTTGACTTAGATTTTTGGACAGATTTGATATACTCTCAAAGGGAACCGTATCCTCTGGTTTGCTCCCATCATGCTCCACAGTGCTCCATTAAGGTGGGAGCAGCACGTGTCCTCTACTTCTCACCATTTGGTTCGTTGTCATTGTTCTTAGTTTTTCTCTCGGTGATGCGGAGGACATGTGCGGCTCCCACCTTAATGGAGCACAGTGGAGCACGATGGGAGCAGTGTTAGCTATATGATTCAATCAGTTTAGGAGGAAGAGAAGAAGATGAAGAATTAGGGATGAGAGGGAGAAGTAGAGAAAGAGTGTTTTGGGAGAAAAAGAATCATATGAGTATCGTATTGTCTCATATGTTGATGTATTTATTTATATATATGTGTCCTCTTATACATCAAGTATAATGGTATATAAACCTAAATATTCCCTGACATTTATACCCCCGCTTTATATGTACTCTAACCCTCCTCTTCAAGCTGGAGAATAGATATCTATCGTTCCCAGCTTGCTCATCAAGTACATGAACTGAGTTCTGTTGAGTCCCTTAGTAAACATATCGGCCAGTTGGTTATGAGTCGGAATAAAGGGTGTGCATATACTTCATTTCTTAAGATGGTCTTTGATAACGTGTTTGTCGACCTCCACATGTTTAGTTTGATCATGTTGCACTGGATCATGTGCAATACTTATGAAGGGTAGGTGGATGGAAACATTTGTACCCTTTTTGATGTACCCCATAGCCTAGAAAGACACATTTAAGTGCTTTCGGGTCTAACTTGGTACGATCAGTCTTGGGCACATGGGCATAACAAACACAACCAAAGGTTTTGGGAGCAAAAGGAAATAAATGTGTGTCAGGAACCGATACTTCAAGGGGTGACTTGTGAGAAAGGATTATTGAGGGCATTCGATTCATGAGGTAAATTGCAGTGAGAACGGCCTCGGACCAAAATGTTTTAGGCACATTCATCGTGAACATAAAGGCACATGCAATCTCCAGTAAATGACAATTTTTTTGTTCAGCTACCCCATTTTGCTAAGGAGTGTTTGGACATGAGGTTTGGTGAACAATGCTAGACCTATCGAGGAACGAGGAGAAATCACGGGAAAGGTACTCCCCACCATTATCAGACCGGAGGATTTGAAGCTTGGTGTTGAACTGGGTGACAACCATGTTGTAAAAGGATTTAAATGCTGCACACACATCGTTTTTATTTTTTAGCAAAGAAACCCATGTATTTCGAGAATAGTCATCCTCAAAAGTAACAAAATATCTAAAACCACACAGAAGTTGTAGGGGATGGACCCCACACATCAGAATGCACAAGTTGAAATGAAGTGAACTTTTATTTTTATTTCTGGTTGGATAAACTAATCTACAATGTTTAGCCAACTGGCATGGTTCACATAGCATATCAAACTTAGAAACAAACAATGGAGGAAACATTTTTTCGTAACACGGAAATGGATAAATGACCCAATCGGCGATGCCAGGTGAGTCACTCATCTGATTGGGAAGAGACATCCCGCTTTATTGCTGAAGTAGCTACTGGTAAACTCGAATCTAAGAGGTATAGACTATCCTTCTCATTCCCCAAACCAATTGTTTTCTTCGTCACCATGTCCTGAAACACACAATAAGAAGGAAAGAAACATAACAATTAAGACTCTTAGTAATATGATTCATGAATAATAAATTCAGAGTGAAGTTAGGAACATGCATGACAAATGATAAGTGTATATCAAGGGTGGTAGGAATGTCCCCCTGTCCAGCTATAGAAGAAAGAGAACCATCAGCAGTACGGATCTTGTCCATACCTGAATAGATTATATAAGATGTGAAGAGAGAAGACATACTAGTCATGTGGTGTGAGGCTTTTGAATCTATAATCCAGGAACATTGTGGACTAGAAATAGAGACAGATAAGGCGGACGCAGATGTACCAAAATATACAAAGGATGAAGTAGGGCCAATGGAAGGATGATCAAGTTGGGACACAAATCGCCGAAAAGCCTCAATCTCATATCTCGAGAGTATGCCATCGGAAGAGCCTAAGGACATATAAACTAGTGGCGTAGTCATCATCTCCGTAGGTGTGGTAGTTGCAGAATGAGCATTAAGACGGTTATTACCAAACCGGCCACCTTTACCACTACTAAAGCCACCTCGTTGAGAGGTACGATGGGAAAAGTCATGAGGACGTCCATGGAGATCCCAACATTGCTCCTTGGTATGCCTATACCAACCACAGTGCTCACACTAGAGTCTATCTCTATCATCAGATGGTAGGCTGAATTGACCACCACGATTGTGCTCTGTGTTTCCACTTCTACCACCTATAGGAGATGTTGAAATGAGTGTTGATTTTTCAAATAAAGGGGGCGAATGTATCACTCCTTAACGTCCTTCTTCCCTGTGAATGTGTGCAACTATGCATACACCTCATTTAATGATTGTAGGGGATCCTTGGCAAGAGTAAGAGCTCTCACTAGTTCATACTCAAAATTTAGACCAACTAAAAATTTAAAGATCTGTATATTTTCAACATGCTTTTTATATTCAACAGTGTCCTTTACGTAGGTAGGGCGGTAAGAGGTGTAGTGTTTCAATTCACCCCACATCTTCCACAAAGAGGAATAGTAAAGGGCAAGGGGCTGTCCACATTGTTTGAACTGAGTAATCTGTTGACCAAGTTCTGAATAAGACTTAGCCAATGTATCCCAAAGCTGGTGTGCGGTCTCCAAAAATAAAAAATGGTCACTAATTTCTGATTTCATAGAACTCAACAACCAACCCATCACTATAGCATTCTCAGTCTTCCATTTCTGATATTAGGGATCATTTTTTTCCAACCTCTCAACTTCGCCTATTAAGTAGTCTTCCTTGTCCTTTCCTTAGGCGTATATTAGGACAGATTTGGACCAAGTCCAATAATTGCTGCCATTAAATTTTACAGTCGTGATTTGTGGTGGAATAGAATCTTCAGTGATCTGAAAGCTATTCACATCCTTTTTACTGGGTTCACCCATGGTAGGGGTTGATTTCGAGCTTTCTTCTGACATCCTCAAGAACAAGAGAACCAATACAACTTTTATGTAAATCAAATAACTTCCTGGACTAGTAGGAACACACACGGAACAAGGAGATCAAGATATGGAAAAAAAAGCATAATTGTAGCTTGATGCCTGTCACTGTAGCACATTGGAGATTCACAAAACACACAAACGATAACCACAGTCCAGCCTACTTAGCACTTCAACAACATTGCCATATGCCATACACCATAAAAAACAAGCCAAAAAATCACCAACAAATGGGGATTTTGATCGGGTGGTAATATTAGAGGACAAGAGTGCTCATAAGCTTCTCAAATCAAGACCAAACAAGGTGGGACTTGATTCAATGGTTTCCTACATTAGATGATGACCAAAACGAACCAACAACTCCACCAAAATCCTGCTGGATTGAACACAGTTAGGGGTGTGCATGGGCCGGGCTCAGGCCCAAATATTTTTAGAAACTTTAGGCCCAAGCCTGGCCCTAGTTATTTTATCGGGCTTCAGGCCGGGCTCGGGCTAGCCCACGGCTCATTAATTTTTCTAAAAACACAATCTTTGATGTCTCTTTTTCGATACCTACTTTTTCATCTCAACTCTTTTTTGGAT
>JAOXJP010234604.1:0-10138 GCA_025762735.1 Platanus orientalis
GATACGGAGCTATCAGGTGGACAGTGATGATGTGGTGGGTGTATGATATATTTGGAGTGTTTTTATTGATATGTGGATTATCAGGTTATTGAAGAAGTTACATGGGGATCACTAATCATCCCCAGGGGGTCTATATTACAACCGTTATGCTGCTGAAACTTTGGCAGAAACATGTGGATTTCCTGCCTAATCTAAAAAAAATGAGATAAAAGGCAATGGGTGAAATGAATAGATAATAAATCAAGTTGCCCATTAGACTGTAACGGGTTTAAAGTAGGTAACCGCGAAAGCGGATGAGGTGGGGTGCCTAACACCTTCCCTAGCTCATAAATGAACAACTTACCTAGGAATCTTTGGAAGTTGACTAGTTTAAGTATGGAGTCAAACATTTCAAATCTTTTTTCAAAATCTAAACTTGTTTTGTTTTCAAAACTGATGTCCAGTCACATCATTAAAAAGACTGAGGGCAACTCCTAATCACATGGGATTTTTCCTACGACGGTTAAGTCTCTTTCAAAAAAGATTTACCCATCGTGCAAAAATCGAGGCCCACACCTATGAAGCTACATGCATGCCTTTACCTTATTGTAAGTTGTAGTCCGGCTTAAGTCTTGGTCTTTAAGGCTTGACTTGTTGGAGCTTCTTCCACACCTTTGCCAATGGATTTGATAAATGATGCCCTTACATCAACAGTAGTGTTGGTGATGATGACTCTTCTAGGTATCGAATAAAAAAGTTAATGTGTCTATAAGTGTGCATCTAAGATTAGGTTTATCTATGATAAAAATTTAATTTGTCTAGCATTTACGTTTCATAGCTTTTCTTTCTTTCATGATCATTTATATACTAATCATTTATTGTATAATGTTATGCTAGGTCGCACTGATGGCTCCCACTCCCACGTGTAAATATGTCTGTCTTTCGTCAGCTTTCAAACCCATAGAGCCTCTGACAGAGGGGGCACAGTCCTCGCCTACATACTCGCATCCTGCACACTTCCAGCATGCACTTCCCTTGCCCACACCTATATCTAGTACATCGACCGAAGCTAGCAAAGTAAGTAAGAAATAAAAAAAAATTATAGAATTTTCACTTTACTTTAACGTGTTTTTTATACTAACTCAAACATCATTGTGGTTTTTCACGCCTCATCCCTCTCTATGAGGCATGTACGGAGCTTGACATGGGGCAAGAAGACCGAGAAGCTTGTAAAACGGTCGGGTAAGCTCCTAGTGGAGATCCTAGAGGAGTGCAATGTGCTAGTGGGACCTAATACCACTACTCTAGCCACTGAGCTTGGTAAAGAGATTAGAGGCGCAACACCACTTCGGGGAGTCAGTTCTTGGTTGGAGATTAATGTCTCACTTAGGGCGGCGATCATACAACGAGCTCTGGTAATTACACATCTTGCAAATTATTAATTCATTTAATTAGGTTAATTTATGGTATTCAATGGATTTGGTATCACACTAACATTATGTTTGCAGGAAAATATTGATATTAAGGACTATGCCATTAATCCCAAAGCATAAAATGTCATTGATAAAAAATGCATTTTACTATTCAAGGACTGGAAGTCTAAGTTGCATAAGAAGTATGAGAACATGTTGGCAGATGGTGTTGAGCCCAGAAGCAATAAGCATCAAGGAGTTGAGCATGAGGATTAGATCTACATGATCGACAATGTATGGACTAATGAGGGTTTCAAGGTATAATTTATGTGCCTATGTCATTAACCTATTTTTCCCAAGTTTTTATTAGTTATGATTGATATCACAAGTAACTTATTTTTGTTTTTTAGGCACGGTCATAGAAAGCCAAAGTAGCTCGTGCAACATTGCCTTATAATCATGCATGCGGGTCAAGGTCTTCTCAGGAAATGATGTATGGTGATGTGTTGTAACTAAAATTCCAAAATATTATTGAGTTACCAACATTTAGTTATAGTATTACCCATAAAACTAATGAAATCAGACAACAAAGAATGACAGCCAAACGCCCCACATTATGGACCTCTATAGGAAAGCCAAAGAACACTTGGGTTCCTCTGACATGCAACGAGGTTCATGTATGTATACCAAGTGTTACTTTTTAGAACTATACAATTTTGTTTTCTAATGAAACTAATTATTTATGTTACTGCGAAAATGACAGGAGGAATTTGGAAAAGTGCGGGATAAGTGTTCGCAGCCCAACGCAAGCCCGATGAGCCAAGAGGGAATATCAATTGAGGTTCTTGGAGCGAGGTCAGGATACTTGAGGGGACTCAGAGTTGGCCCGAAGCCCTCATCTTCTAGGAATAGTGGACATTCTCTAGCATGTGATGAGGAGTTGAGCAGACTGAGGGAGAAGGTAACTGCTCTTGAGGGTCAGAATCAAGAGCAAGCCAAGAAAATTGAAGACTTTCAGGCTTTGGTGCAACATTTGCATATGCGTATGGGGTTAGTTACTCAGGATAGTGAGGAGGGCACATCAGGTGGCAATCTAGCTGCAACTTCTTGGTTAGCATATTCATTTTTAACATATCAACTTTAATATGTCATTAACCTAAGGAAAATTCTTGTTATATTGAGAATTATGAGAATAGGACTTTCGAGGTCTAAATCGTAAGAGAATTAGATGAAAAGTTACAAATTTTAAGATATAGAATTGAAAATAAGGACTCAAAGGGTAAAATCATCCAATAGCAACCAAATAGCCTGGAAACCAGCATGAACACCTCAATTAGAACCAAAGTAACTTGTAGGAATTGATGGCACACCAATCGCACACCCGATTAGGGAATTAGACGAAAACTTACAAATTCTTAAGACTTAGAACTAAAAATCGTCAAATAGCAACAAATTAGCCATAAATTGGCACTAGCACATCACTCAAGGCCAAAGTAACTTGTAGGAATTTATGGCACACAAATCGCACTCCCAGTTAGCGAATTAGACGAAAACTTACACATTCTTAAGACTTAAAACTAAAAATAAGGCCTCGAAGGGTAAAATCATCAAATAGCAACCAAACGGTCTGAAAACCAGCATGAGTACCTTATACAATACCAAAGTAACTTGTAAGAATTTATGACACACCAATTGCACTCCCAGTTTGAGAACTAGATGAAAATTTGCAAATTCTTAAGACTTAGAACTGAAAAATAAGGCCTCAAAGGGCAATATCATCAAATAGCAACCAAACAATCTGGAAACCGGCACAGGCATCTCGCTCAGATCCAAAGTAACTTGTAGGAACTTACGCATACCAATCATACACTCGATTTAAGAATTAGACGAAAACTTGCAAAATTCTTAAGGCTTAGAATTGAAAATAATGCCTTAAAGGGAAAAATCGTCAAATAACAACCAAACAGTTCGGAAACCAGCATGAACACCTCGCTCGGGATCAAAGTAACTTGTAGGAACTTACGACACAACAATCGCACTCTTGGTTTGAGATTTAGACAAAAACTTGCAAATTCTTAAGACAAAAGAGTTTTTTATTTTTTGTCAGAAACTTGATGTTTCTTCCTTGTATTTAAACCGTAACTTATGTAGCCAATAAATATGCTACTAGTGGTTCATTAGGATTGTAATTTTATTTCCTTAATTTGCCTTAAGAATATAGTGACCTGGGTGTAGACGTGAACGTAGGAGAATTTTCTGAACCACATAAAATTTGTGCTCTTGTTTCCTTTGTTTTATTTTATTTCTTACTTGATATTGTTGTATCTTGTCTCTCCATTCCAACAGTAGATTCATTATTTTGCACTATATCCTTCCATTAATTAAGTTATTTTATAAGGCTTAACACATTCTAATTTTACAAATAGTTGTTATCTCAAAATTTCAGCAACATATTTTCCAAAATTATAACCAATACTTATTCCCTCAAATGCCAACCCATTATATTCCAATCTAAATTCATCTATATATAAACTATTTATTACCTTTAAAAGTTACTCAAACCAATCCTATTTCTAATATGTTTCTTTTACTCTTCACAAATCTATTTTATTACTAGACATAAATTTTATCTTAATCGATCGGTAATTAACTTAGTTTGTTTTACCCACATTCCTATTTGTTGAGAGTTTCTTGCTAGAGGAATGCTAGTTGGGACTCCTCCCCATTGTTATTGTATTTTGTTTCTCCCTTTTTAATAAAGTTTTCTGTTAATTAAAAAGGTGATAGAAATAGGACTTTACTCTAAGGCCACATTTAGCATTGCTTAAATGGAAAATAAGTGATTTTTTGGAAGTACATATTTACAAACACTTGCTAAATCATCATATATTTGGTAAAATACAAATTATTAAGGGCTTATTGGCAACTCCTAATTAAATTATATTGAAAGCAAGTGGAATTTTTAAAGTAATTTCATAGATTTTAGGGACAATAAACAATAGCAACCCTGTAGTCATTCTATTTGCTAACCAACTAGGATCAAGAAACTAATTTTAATTCTAAATCCACTCTGGATAAGTGAATTAAAGACAAAGAAAGAAATGTAATAGAGTGGTTGGATGTCTGCTTATATGGTTCCACGGGCCTATATTTTTTTTCAAATGAGGAAGATATAGCTTAGGGGCGGTTGGTACCTACTTGTTGCACACAACAGTGCCAGCTATGTCAGTATGGGCAACACCATAACCTTCCTACCATATTGGATGTCACTGGTTATACCAAAATGATGTGGTTGAGGACTTAAATCTAAATCCCTATTTAAATTAGAATGCACATTATTTAGAAGAATAAGTATGCATCTCTTCAATATAGTGAGATGCGTCCCAACCAAGTGGTTGGATGAATGTTTTTAAGCATGTGACAATTGTTTCACCGAGGTTAAAAGGAAGCCATGATCTTGTAAAGGTTCCATTTCCCAATTGTTTTCATGCTTTAGGGCCAACCTTTATTGGACAACATTTTTTTATAGATGAGGGTAACAAGATGGATCTCAATATTAGTTCTTGCTTTTATGAAGATAAAAGAGACATTGCTTACTTGTAAAATGGAATGCAAATTCTTTTTTATGCCATTGATTGCAGTTTCTTATGTACTTTCACTTTTATTTTCTTTCAAATTTGATTAATAAAATGTTAACGTGATTGTTTTTTGTTTGTACAAATCGATGATGGCTTTGTGGAGTAGGACCCTTACATGACTCATTTGTATTTCGAATTTGATATTTGAACAGTCGTATTCAGACTCTTTTAGGATTTATTTGAATGGTTGTTTGGTTTTTCTGTGTTTTGAATTATGTGTTTATGTTTGAGATTGGATTTGGATTTAAATTAGATACGTGTTTGTTATGAATAAATAGAATATATTAATTTGAACCAATTTGTATTGGATTGGGTTTGAATGAATACAGGTGCATACAAGTTTCCAAGAAAGTTTGTATATCTAATTAATTTTGAACAATTTGGGTTGGCTTGGGTTGGTTTTGGGTGACTCACAAATTCTATCGCGGAAAGTAATATTAGAAAAAAAAAAATTGTTTTCGGCGACTCAACAATTGAGTCGCGAAAAATTATAAAAATAAAAAATTAATTAAAATTAAACATTTTGGCTATGCACAGAGAGAGTCTTGGAATGTCAAATAATAGAATATAAAAAAGTTTGAAAATGTCTTTAGCGACGCGCTTTTTGTGTCACCAAAAGTTTAATACCTCTATCTTTTTAGGATACATTGCAACTTTTTGTGACATTGTAGGGGCACCTTTTGGCGACTCAATTGGCATCACAGAAGAATAACTTTTGGGGACTAAAGTTATAAAGTTGCCAAAGACTTTCAGCCACGCACCTATTGCAACATGTTAGTGGCGCGGTAATTGGAGTTGTTGAAAAGTTTTGGGGACTCATTTTTATACCTTTGGTGGCTCTCTTATGTGTTGCCAAAAGTGTCTTTTCTTGTAGTGTCATTAGGTGAGTTATGACGCACATGCTCAATTGGTTGAGTAATAAGATTATGATCTTGTTGTTTAAACAGAATAGGTGAATCTAATGGTGGAGAGGGAATAGACTCTAACGGTTCATTATTTGACGGTGTAGATTGTAATTAACATTTCGAATGAACTTGAAAAGGGAAGACTGAGTCAGAACGTGGGAATTTTGCTAAGTTCAAAATGTTTGAGGAAGAGGATGAATTTTGTGGATTTAAGCTCAACACAGGTGGTAGTGGAACCGAGATATTTATTTGAAAAGGGAAATTCGTTCTCTTGAAATAGAACATATCTGTTGTTGTACACTCTACCTGTGATGCAATTATAGCATATGTATCCTTTTGAATTTGAGCAATAGCCAAGAAAAACACACAGCTTAGAGCGAGCTTCGAGTCTATTTTCGGAATATGGGCATAGCCACGGGTAACAAGTGCACCCAAATACCCGCATCATGTTATAGTTTAGAAGTTTACCAAAAAGTTAATAGAATAGTGAGTCATTCTTCAGTACCGGCGTTGGTAATCTGTTGACAAGATAAGGTGATGTAAGAATAGCCTCAGGCCAAAATTTAGTAGGCATAGAAGCCGTTTAAAGCATAGTGACTATTGTTTTGATTAGGTATCTATGTTTTCTTTTCGCAACACGATTTTGTTCAGGTGTATACGGACATGAGAGCTGCTGTAGAATACCATTATCTAAGAGGTATTTTCTAAATCTAGTACTAGTAAACTCCCCACCCCCATCTGTTCTTAGGACTTTGATATGAGTAGAGAGAAGATTTTCTATATGATTTTTAAAATGAGCAAAAAAAATTTGGTACTTCAAATTTATGTTTTAACATATAAACCCACGAAAACCATGAAAAATCATCAACAAATAGGAGATAAAATCGAAAACCATAAAGTGAGTTAACAGGGGTTGGTCCCCAAATATCCACATGAACTAGCTCTAAAGGAATTGTAAAGTGTGTTGTAGAGTTTGGCAAGTGTGTGCGATGGCTCTTGGCCAATGCACAATTATTACAATCCAATGAATGAGAAATAAAATGACTAGCTACATGAAGCAAATTGAAAACAGAATTCAAAGTCTGAGAATTAGGGTGACCCAGGAAATTATGCCACACTGAGTCAGTTGATTTGTGAACTGAGTAGACATGTTCAGGTGAAAAAGCAAGATTGGACTGAAGCTTAGACCGAATCTTAGAAAGTGGGTACAACCCCCCTCTACTAGACCCGTGATGGATCACTTGATTCGTTTTCTTGTCCTAACCAAAGAAACTATTATCATCAAAGGTGATCGAACAGTTATTGTCCCTGATAAACTTATTTACAGATATAAGACTAGTGGCTAAGGTAGGAACATGTAGAATATTTGAGAGATTAAATTTGTGAGATGGGGTAAGTATTGTACCAGATCCAATATGAAGTATTGGTAATGTCTGGCCTGAACCAACTGTTACCTTTGCCGGACCTTTATAAGGCGAGTGAAGTGACAAAGCCGAGAAGTCAGGTGTGACATGGTTACTCGCCCTTGTGTCGAGATACCAATTAGGGTCAACCACGTCAGAAGAGGAAGATGCTAGCAAGGCCATCGGTGCAGGAGCATTAGGCGGATATTGTTTCTGCTGTTGATAACGAGGATCCATTCAATAATAACAATTTTCCACCGAATGGCTGGGCTTCTCGCATATTTGACAATAAATCCGAGATTTACTGTAGTTGTAGTAGGGATACTTTCCTTTCCCTTTGCATCGGCCACCATATGAGCTTCGTGAATCACGATTATCATTTTCATCACCATGATTCTTGTTGGCAATGAACACTGAGGTCAGCAGAGAACTGTTGTTATCGACTGAGGACGACAGCACCTGTTGTTCTTCAACATATAACAGCTCTTGTAATTCTCCCAAAGACACCGTCTGTAATCGGGTCCGGATTGCTGTCTTAAATGCATTAAATTCAATTGGGAGTCCATTTATGGTAAGGAGGACTAGGTCTTCCTCCTCAATAGGAGCTGATACCACCGCAAGTGTATCCGATACAGTCTTTATCTGCTGTAAGTAGTCGTGCATTGAGAGAGGTCCTTTCTTGATGTTTTGCAGATGGCTCTTGAGGTACAGTATGTTGGAACGATAAACAGATGTCTATTTCTTTTCAAAGGTGAGTCATACCTCTCTAGAGTGCTCTAGATGCAAAACCAGAGGTAATACGGTCTCAACTATGGTGGCAAACATACAGTTGAGTAGTCTTTGGTATGCCAAGAGCCAATCAAGATAATCTTAATTCGAGATCTGCTTTCCATTATCATCTGTCACGAACTCAGGCAGTGAAGTTTCAGATCCAATCATAAACGAGAGCATTTGATGAGCTCTGATGGTGGTCATAAATTGGGATCGCTAGAGGAGGAATTTGTCACCATTTAATTTCAGTCACTAATGACGTGATGTTTGGAAATTGCAAGAAGAGAAGATGAGGAACTCAAGGAAGAAGAAGATTGAGAATTCAGAGGAGGAACTTCGTTTGACTCGGGCATCATTTTGAACTATTCATACTAGAAATCTTGATCTAAAGGAAAACTTGAGAGATAAAACTTACAAAATTGAAGATCTTGAGTATTTTCACTCAGAATGATGAACTTTGCTCACAATTTGAGGAGCAAGACGAAGCGGAATTCTCTCAAGATCTGAAGCGCAAGCTACTGTGCTCTAATACCATTTAGACTTCGCAAAAATATTTCAAAGAAAATAAAACCTACCCCTGTGAGCTTTCCATTACTATTTATAAATAAACAATTACATCTCTCAGTAAAACTGTTACAACAGAATTTGGATTCCTCCTCAACTAACTTACTAACCACTCTACACCTTCTCTTATAACTAATATAACTAACTTACACCTCCGCTTTCAACTGTAGTAACTGTCAACTCCTTTCTTGCGATTCTTTTATCACTAACAATCCTGTGTCCAAGGCTTAGCTCAATTTCATTCAACTTAAAGTTACATATATCCATTTCTAGAATGGAAGATATCTGTTGACGAAAGTATGTTGCATTACGTTAGGAAAGGTGTTCCTTAGATGCTAGAGCTGTCATAGCTGCTTTAATATTGCAATCTCTTGAAACAAATAAAATAGAGTATGGCTATAGTTAGAAATAATGTTTTGAATCCTCCACCGAGTATGGCAACTTTTATCATTAATCACATTCACAATTTATTCTCTGTTAGTCTCCTTCAGTGATATGACTGGAGAGTTTAGAAGTTCTTCCGTGCATTTACATACATTCGGCCAGTGTTTAAAAACCAGCTAGTTAACTGGGAAACTCTGGCCAAGTTACTAGACTCTACAGAGGCATAACACATTGCAGTTTGGTTGGTTTCAAGTATTGGGCTCCACAAGTCTGATGGGCTCAGCTCGATGGAGAGGAAGCTGGTTACCACCTTTTGAAATATAAATGAAGGCTATCCTATGTGGGCTCCAGCTTGCTGAACAGATCCAAGCGGAGAATGTCATCACCATCCTCTCTGACTCAGCCCAGGTGGTGGACACGATAAATGGTGATACTATTTTATGCCCGTGTGTATTTAGATTGGAAAGCACTTATGAGCAAAAGGATCAGTGTTAACGACAAGTCATATCCCCCGAACTTGTAATCGCCAGGCCCATGACCTGGCTCAAGATGCTCTTTCAGACAAGTCTTAGGAGTTGGTTTGTCCTCGATGGCTCCGTATTGGGGAATCCTCGGGAGCTTCTCTCTCTCCGTTTAAATGATAATATCATTACCACACAAAAAAAAAAAAAAAAAGTATTGGACTCCACAAATCTAGATAGGACCATGCTCAGGTGGCTGCAGCATTTCACTTTCGTATGGAAGTCTTTGGTTCAAGTCTCGTTCCTAGCAATGCACCGTGGAAAACAACCTGCTTTGGGTTTTGGTTTGGGTTTTGGCTTCGGGTTTGGGTTCTCCCCGATAGGATCTGGGGCGCCTTGTGCAGGGAAGGTAATGATATATGACCATAGGCGGAGCCAGAATTTTCATGTAGGGGGGGCAAGCCAAAGGATTATGTGCGTCCCCTTAACGGATGCCAATGGTGCGCACACAATCAGAGGGTGATACGTCACATAAAAAAAGTGAAATGCATCTCTCAAAAAGTATAAATCACTTTTTAAATGTGACGTGTCACCTGCTGGTTGCGAACACACTGTTGGCAC
>JAOXJP010234605.1:0-10138 GCA_025762735.1 Platanus orientalis
CATTGAGATTTATTCTCTATTTAATTCTTGGTATTTTCCTTTAGGGAAAATCAACAAGTCCATGTTCCTGGTATTTTTCAGCTTCAAAAATCAACAGGTTTATGAAAGGTTGTCCCAATTTGTTGGTAAGATTCATCACCTACGTTGTCCCCTGCATTAGTTGGTATCAGAGCTTAGCATCTTTCTGTGATCGATTTTTCATTAGTTTTTTGTGACTCGTGGTCGTGATCAGCATGGGAAAATTTTGAATGAGGAAGTCCCCAACCGCGAATGCAGTATACAAGACATGATGATTAAAGACTTGCAGAGATAGGTTGCTGAGTTGACTCGGCATCTAGCAACACAAAGGAGATGTACAGGTGTTCGTAAAGTTCCATTGGATGATACGTACGAACATGATGATATTTCCCGATTGGATCAATACTTTAGAGAGTGGTTTGATAAGTGGACCTGGTAGTTGACTTAAACAATGGCATCTATCTTTGAATGCCAAGGGCAGTTGACTTAAACTAGCATTGGAAAGAAAACTTCAAAGGCTACAACTTTTATGTCATGAAACTTTGTCAAATTCGACCGTTTTCAAGGCGAAAAATGTGCTCCAAGATGATAGACGTGATTAGAATCTTTTCCTGTGAATTTTTGGACGAATTTCTTAGATTTTGTTTGAGTTTTTCTATTTTTTTGGTCTTTGGCTTATAAATAAGCCCAATGTAATGAAGAGGGGGAATTGATTGAGTTATTGAATAAAATGTATTCATAGAGATTTATTCTCTATTTAATTCTTGGTATTTTCCTTTAGGGAAAATCAATAAGTCCCTGTTCATGGTATTTTCAGCTTCGAAAATCAACAGGTTCATAGAAGGTAGTCCCAATTTGTTGGTAAGATTCATCACCTACGCTATCCCCTGCATCAAGTACCCACACCCAGAATCTTAGGAGATTAGAATGCAATTTTTTTCTTTCTCAATATATATATTCAAAATCACACTTCACTTTAGGCCCTTTTATAACAAATAAAAAGGAAACAGGATAACATGGTCCAAAACCAAGTAAGCCCCATCACGTGAGGAGGGACTCAACAATTAATCTCTATCCCAACTCATAAGGAGTAGGGATGAGCATAGGTCTGAGCCAACCCAAACTAGGCCTGACAAGGCCCAAACTTTTTTAAAGGGCTGGGTTTGGGCTTACCTCAGCCAGGCCCAAAGCATGAACTTGTTTATATATAATACATATTTGTATGTATTATATACAACTTATTAAGGGACTGTTTGGCAGCCTCCTATAATGTGATCTTTTCATTTCATTTTATAAAAAAACCTAAGATGACTTCATTTCTAATTTTAGTTAACAATCAATAAAAATCTAAATGAGTTCATTTTAAACCATTACTTTATGGCTACAAGTACCTTGGAAATTTGAAATGAAATGATTACATTACAAGTGGTTATCAAATAGGCTATAAGTCTTTTCAAATTATTAATAATTCATAGCTCAATTTGTAAAAAAACAAAATTTTGCAAAAGGTCTCGTGTACAACTCTTAGTGAGATCAATGATTTTAAATAATTATAACAATTTAATTATACAGTCTTCTATGTTTTTAAAAACTAATAAGATCTAGTAGCTTAATTGGTAATGCTGAGAGAGATCTCTAAAGAGAGAACATTGATTGACACATGATGTGTTTTTTAATTTGATGTCTTTTATTGACGACCTACTTTTTCAATTGAACACTTATTTGGACCCTTATACTCCCAAAAACAACACACCTTTATAATTCACCGTATACACTACAAAGGCATTTTTATCACAAAACATTTGCTTCATATATTATTTAGTAGTGTGTATTGAACCCAACCCTGAATCCTAAGCATTAAAACGTGGATACCTGGCTAATCATCTAGATGATCTAGATTCAAATCAAATGGGTCATTTTACCCCCAAAAAAAAAAATCAAATGGGTCCCAATTAACATAACTAAAATGATCAAAATTGGTGAAATCAGATGATGATGATCACAACCATTCAAATTTACTTTTTTTTTTGGACGGTGCAAAATGTTCTATAAAAAGTCAATAAATCATTTGGTTGAAAATAATGATACCATACATTTTTTTTCGTGGAAAATTTTATGGTGGGTCTGATTCTCTCACCGCAGCTTAGATCTATTGTCTATGAGTAGGGCTGTCTAGTTGGGTCAGGCCGAGGTCAGCCTGAACTCAAACCAAACTATTTTACTCAAGCTAGAGCTTGACCTGAGGTAGTTCACTCAAATTCAGCTGTTAAAAAAAAAAAAAAAAAAACCTTCCGACTGAGTTTGAGCTACTCGAATTAAAACTCTTTCATTGATCATTGGACTGATTTTAGGGTCATGCTTGTACAAAAATGCATATTATATGGGCTTTTTTTAAACAATTGACATTTTAACTATTTGATGATAGTAAATTTGTTAAAAATACATGGACTCAAAAAATAATAACAAATAAACAATATAAGCATAATATCAACATCTAAATAAAATTATTATTTGTTTATTAGTTCAAGCTGGGCTAGGCCTCAGGCTGAACTTGAGTCTACTCGAACTCAACCCAAATAAAACTTTGGGTCTAAAAATTGGGCCCGAACTCCAGCCCAACCATTTTTTGGAGCCAGGTATGTTTGGCTTTGGGCGAGCCCAACCCAATTGATAGCCTTATCTATGAGACATGTGTCCTGATTTGTGATAAAGGACCCAAATTTTGTAATTGAGAGGAAAAAATAAATCAGAATATTTTGATTTAGGTTTCTAAACTAAATCATCTTTCTACAATTCAAGTTCTTTTACAAAAGCTTATTATGGACTTGTTGAGGAATGTGATCTCCTTGAATAGAAGGGTGTGGCAAGACTCGATGAAGGCAGATATCAGAGGAGGCGAAATAAATGGTTGGAACTGTGGAGAGCATGAGGGCTGATGAAATATAAGAAGATGAAGAAACAAAAAAGCTCCTGAGCTTTTAGAATGCTCAAATGGTTGTTAATTTGTGTTTAAACAACGAGAGTTCCAATGGGTTACGTGATGCCATTATTATTATTAGGAAGAAAATGTTCTATGATGACAAATTGTCTGTAGTGTTTATGGTGAATTATAAGTTGACACATATTGTGTTTGAGGTTCAAAAAAGTGTTTAGGTGTAAAAAAAAAAACCAAATTCAAAAACACATCATGTGTGAATCAATGGCACGTTTACATAGGCCTGTGTCAACATAGACAATCATTCTCAATATTATCATCATCATCGTTGTCATCAGTTTTTTTTTTTTTTTTAAGAGTTAAGGCTCTTTTCATTCAATTAAAAACTTGCTGCAATGTCAGAACGACGCCTCGTTTCATCCAAGGCATATCCCTACCATTCCAATTGTTAGAGATTCAATTCTTAGCTGCAAATGTTACCTAGTTGGGAGTTGCCTTGTTACCTTTGATGCCACTTCTAGGACCTATTTTGAGGTTAATATGTTATGGAAGGTTGAATGAAGTACTTGCATTATATATCCATTGCCTGCAAGGAGTTGGAACACCTCATCTTATATGTGCCGCTTGGTTACTATGCAAGGATCATATAGATTTTATTTTATTTTTATTTATTTATTTATTTGTTTTATTTTATTTTTACTTTTTTTATGTAGGTGAGGATCATGTAGTCATCCGTACATTTGTGTTAACAAAAACTAATAATTTTGGCAGAATTAAGAGACAAGTAGCCAAAATTGACACACATAACTATTCAAAAGTTGGTCAAGTGATGATCAAGCTCACCAGATGATGAAGCTATATTAATGTAGATTCAATTCCAATAGGTTTATTGAATGCTCCCCTTGGCTTATGTCTAAGTAGGAATTGAACTTACGAATATGTTAATTATGAGTTAGGTGTTTTTAACCATTCATCCATGGAAGCTTAACAGAAGATCTATTATGTTGCTTGATGGCTATGATAAAGCTTATAATTGTAGACAACTAACTGGGGACACCATGTCTGTCTACACAAGTATGCAATTAGTGTGAAAATTAGATTTGGTTTAGAAGACACTAAGGATAGATGTATTTTCACATTAGTTGGTTTAGATATAGTCACACCTATAGCTTGCTTGAGTGGGAGGCACGATCTGATAGCACCACTAGCAATGTCAATATTAGCCCTTGTAGTAGTATATGATCCATCTATTGAAGAAATACCTTGAGCAACACTTTTTTTTTTTGTAAGGCTTGAGCAACACATATGGAATGCTAGAATGAAGAACCGGACCCATTCACACTCTCTTAAGGGTTATTTGTGGGAACTTAAGATCCCTAAAAAAAGGCACGAGAAGATTTATCCTATAGGAGATAGGATCTCCAGACTACTTTTGAATACTGATCATATTTCAGCACCATGGAAAGGGAGGATTACATGGTTTTAAATAGACATAGAAAACCCTACATCTCTTTCTATCGCGAGAAGAACTATATCTTACAACCCTAGGTTTCTTCCTGTTGATGGAAAAATGTTATCCTAATGAAATGGAAATCATAATAATGATGGAAGAAACTTAAAATATAAATTTTATGACTCCAAACGCTCCTTGATATGGGGTCAATTTATCATCTTTTGTTTTCCAATTTCCATTAGTCCAACTTATGACTAGCATGGAGTCTCCCTTCACATTGAGGTGTTTCACTTAATGGACATGTCAATGGCAAGTTTGAGCATATACAAGCTTCATACTCTACAATGTTATTTGTACATTCAAGATTAAGTATATTGATCAATAGTTATAAGAGGCATTTTACCCTCATTGTCATCATCTTTTCCAAGATTGAAGGCACCATTAGGTTCATTGTCAAACCAATCTCTTCCCATGCATTGGTGCTCCCTCTAAAAGCATTCATCTCAATTAAAACAAAGTCCACGATTGTACTTCTTGGCCATCTCCTCTAATCAACTTCCATATTTGTAAGGCGTATTGAGTGTGCAATGCCTTATTTGATAAACTACTGATTTATAATAAAATCTATCAGATGATCACTTGATAATGTTAGATTACAGCTATTTGCTAATGCTATATTTTCTTCAAAGCTAGGCTCGTAATGATGTATTGGTTCCAACTTTTGTACATCATTTTTTAATATAATATTTTTTTCGAAGGCCACTCAAAGCAATCCACCATGAATGAGCCAGACCCATAAAGTTAGATTTGTGAGACGCTTAAAGTCATATTGGTAATCTAACAATGTACCCTAATTTACAATTTAGTGAGGGCTTCGCTGGGATGCTTAAAAGAATTTCCACCAAAGTGCTAGCATAGTGCAGTCCAAAAAATCTCCAACATCCAAGGCTTGGTGATCTTTTTATATCAAATGCTATCATTGTATCACTTTCCCTTCTAAGTGAAAAGAAATAATCAAAACCTTCTTATATTCAAGCATGTGATTGTAGTCAGAGAATAACTCTACTTGGTAAGCCCAACTATTGGGTTGGTACCATTGAAGTGAGGAAAATCCATCTTAATTTACTTCATTTAGAATTGTATAGTAGTAGGACGAGAGATTATCGCAACGATGATGATGGTGATTGTAATTTTCGTGGTTCATGCAATGTTGAGACTTGGTTTCAATCTTGGTTAAGTAGTTGGTGCATCATCTTGCACAAACTCCATAAAACCTTGTTTCTTGTTATTTTTTCCTTTGTCTAGATGTTCCATCATAGCTTGCATTTCAACCTTTAATCAATCTAATCGCTCTTGATTTGCCATTAGGGTTTTGACTACTCTAATACCAACTGATGGGAACCTAAGATCCCAGTTTTTTGAAGGATAATACAATTTAAGACCAAACCTGTATGAGTGGATCGGACCTCTAAACTTATTTCAAAGATTGATTGTATTTTCAAGACCATGAAAACCAATGGTTATATAGCTTTAAATAGATATAGAAAACCATAGGTTTCTTCCCATCGAGAGAATAATCATATTCTACAACCCTATGTTCCTTCCCATTAATAGAAGAATTGTATCATAACGATAATGGAAATAAACTAAAGTAGCAATCCTAATAATAACGAAAGAAACTTATAATGAAAATAATACATGGGCTTCTCTTTAGTTATTACACTAACATAACAAGGAAATGCAACATGAATCAATTTTATATTGACAATGCACTTTGGTCGAAAGGTGAAATTATTTTGCTTTGGTCGGCTAAGGCTAAAAATAAGCATTATAAATCTAGGCTAACTCCTAACACTACAATCACACTAATAAAATTTTCTTAAGAGGTTGTTGATTAATTGGTGTTATAGAAAACCCATGCATTAACCACTATGTTGCAGTCCCTTTTATTGATGAGAGAACATAGTGGGATTCTACAACCAAACTTATAAATAAATTTTTCAAAGGTTTACAACCATTAAAATTAAGTTTTATTATTCCATCAAGCATTAGGAAGAAAATATGCCAATATGGTAATGTTTTGTGTCTAACCAATAACTAAGTCAGGTTTAGGTCCATATAATTGTTTATTTTTCATTCAATTAACCACTGGGTTTATCATATGTCAATATGGTGCAAACGCCCCCCAACGCACGTTGTTGCATGATCCTCTCAATAGAGAGGGCATGAGTAAGATCCATCATTGTTGTTAGTTATGGTCTATTGATTACCTCTCTTACCAGTTGTGTGGGTCTCGTTCTATGAAATGGTTGTTTGTGGATCAGACACACACACACACACACACACATATACCAACATAAATCTTAAGAAAATCAAGAGTAAAATAATTGTATTATATTCTTTTATTTTGTTTTTTGTATGTGGTAACTAGTGTTATTCCATTCACTCATTCGTTGACATCATCCAGCTAATTACAAACTTTCACTGATACAATGGATGATAGATCATTTACAAGGTTATAACAATTTCAAACTCAAGAGGTATGTTCTATTTGCTACAGTAGACGCCATAGTGTGCAACCTTATTGCAGGCACAAAGAACATAAAGGATTTGGATATTGTTGAACATAACCATTGTAATTTTGTATTATTGTATCCTAACTTTAATGCATTAAGGAGGAGTGGAAGCGAATCATTTGTGAGTATTGTCAACACCTGATTTTGGCATAGGCGTTAGATGATCCTCTTAATTAGGTAGCACTTACTCTTCCAAAGGTTTTATGCATTTCCCAATACTTAAGTGATTAAGTAACTACCATTCATCTTGTAGAATGTGTTAATTGATACATCTGATTACAATAATTATTGTTAAATTGTACATACAAGACAATGGCAATCATAGGTTAAGGTCTACCAAATGGCACGATAAATGGTTGTCATTTAATTTCTCGTTAGGAAACAAATGTGATGTCACTTAAAACCCTGAAAAAAATATCTAATGAAAAATGGATAGACGTGCAATGTATGGTGAATAAAATGGATGCATTCACATGTTTAAAATGGTAAAAAACTCTTAAGAATCCGAAATCGTTTTAAATGTACACCTCTAAATTCACTAATGAGAGATATTTAGGGTTTTTATGCATCAGAATACTATTTTTTCTGAAGCAATATCTTTTGATAACAGTTCCCTAAATTTGACTATTGGTCAACCAAAGATCATTTGGAACAGCCCACAAGGTTGACACGTCAAATGACAATGTTCATGGGAGGTTGGCAATACATTGTTTCAGGATCGTAGTGTCATGATCATTCGAGACCTCTATCTTTTGGTTTATAGTGACATCTGACCAACGAAACACCAATTAAATTTTTGTATATGACCAAAATATCATAAGACTTATTGACCTCAAATGATAACCCTATGTCACGTCTTAGGTGGTACATTTAGGCATTTTTTGTTTAATGTACATGGATTTAGTCACATAAATCATAGTATTTATTAAATATTTTTTTGTATGCAATAGTTTGATCTATTTGATTATATGCCAATTTGGTCACATTCATCACCTAACACATCTAATTGATAAATTGCCTATTTCCCAGTATAGCAAAATCAATGGTGGGCCTAAGTCAGATGATCTTAAGATTCACACCATGGGACTGCCATATTAAATAAATTTATAACAATGAAAATGATTAAAATTGGAGACCTCTAAGAGGAACGATCATAGAGATGTGTGCTGAGATACAAAAACATACCTACACTGAATGAAAAGCGAACAACTTTCAACATTATGCTTTATGCTTTATCCATAAGAATATTGTTTTAAATATGTCTTATGCAATGCTTAAAAGTGGGGTGGGATAAGGTACCGAAATCTGTTTTTCCTGATGTATTAGAATAACATCAGGGGGCTGACACATCAGTGCCGAAAAGTGACTGTCACTTTCTAGGGGGTGCTTATCACTTTTCAATGTTGATATATCCACCCCCTGATGACATTCTAATACATTAGGAAAAGCATATTTCTGTACATAATCTTTTCCTCTAAAATGTGTCTTTCATACACCCAACTTTATTGTATTATACACACCATTAAAACCTTGTTTTGCTTTATGACCATATTTTATTTAACAATTACTAAAGCTATGTCACTGCATGTGTATTAAAATGGATACTATGACCTAAGCTTGTTTAGGGATAATCACCCATTAATCACCAAAAAAACTTTATAAATGAGAAGTCTCATCCTCATATTTTCATCCCTCAAAGCTTTAGAAACAAAACTCTATAAAAATATCTTTATAATCCTAAGCCTTACTATTTATAGGAAACTCCGTATTGATTCTCATTTCCAACTACCTTGAGAAAACTTTACTATTTGTCTAGTTAACCCTTCTCATTCTCTTTCTAGCTCCCACTTTCTCATTATCTTTTTCTCTCATTTTTTTCCTCCCTAAAAAAAAAAGTATAATATAAAATAAGTGCTTTTTATATATAAATGACACAAGGGACTTGGACAATCTTCACCTATAAACCTATAAAAAAATATATCATCTTTTTATTTATTTACTTTATAGTGTAAATATTTTGACTTTTCTTTATTTGCTTTATAATATAAATGTTTTTTATTTTTATTTGTTTGCTTTTTAGTGTAAATGTCTTTACTTTTATTTACTTGTTTTCTAATGTATACATTTTTATTTTTCTTTACATGCTTTATAGTGTAAACATCTTTATTTTTTTTAGGTTAGTTTATAAACTTTCTATAATAGTTTTACAAATTTCTTAGTGTAATTTTATAAGTTTATAGTATAGCTTTATAAGTTTTAAAATTTTATAGTATATATTTGTGTATCTCCCTTCTTGGCATACACCCATTTATCATATGAAAAGTTTGGTATAGGTTTTTTATTCTTTAATCTATTGTTTAGAGTAGTTTTATTTTATTTAAAATATCTTTAATGATTGATTATAAAAATGTAAATATTTCTTTCTTTATAAAAAGTAAAAGGGAATCACATTTTTTTAAATGATATACATATCCTCATACTTCTTTTATTTTATTTATTTAAGCATAAAAGCTTTTCATAGCTCATTGTTTAAGATATCACATTTATCCTTATGTCTTATGTTATGAAAATAAAAGTTTATCCCCATTTTTTTTTTTAATAAAGTGAGGGTAATTTATCATTTCTTACATTATTTCCTTATCATATGTATATTACTATATTTATTCTTTCTTTTTTTTCATGTCAGTTTCTACTATTTTTTCACTATGATAAGCTCATAAAAAAAACATAATCCAAAAAACGTATTTTGGGTTTAAAAAATATATAAGAATTTACTCAATCTCATGGTTAATAAATAATCAAATAAGATAAATGTCATAATGTTTAGAGTTTTATCTCATTTTATTTCATATAGTATTGTAAGTTTATTTAATGATTGATTGTGAAAACAACAACCATTTTGTCTTCATATAAAATAAGAGGATAACATGTTTTCTTATATTTTACTTTAATTCTTGTTTTATTACTTTAAACACATGAACTTTTTTCTCATTGTTTTTTACATAAGATGTTTCATTTTCCTTTATACTTCAAATTGTAAAAGCTTAGTTACAAGAAGGGTTTATCCTCATTTAATTGTAAAAAAATAAGGATCGTTCTTTATCTTCTACACTGTTCCCCTACAACATGCATGTTATTTTGTCTATTTCTACCTCC
>JAOXJP010234606.1:0-10138 GCA_025762735.1 Platanus orientalis
TATCACTTTTTTGGAACTGATGTGTCGGCCCCTAATGTCATTCTTACTTCAGGCTTCCCCCCCCCCCCTCAACTTATTCATCCTCAACAATGGAACTTCGCTTCTGGTTTGACCTTGCTGTCTTCCATTGCGAATCCAGGGGTTCAAGGCACTATCATCAAAATATCAGTTGAGATATCATCGTTGCACTTACCAACTAGCCTGTTACTTGAAAAAGAAAAAAGAAAGAGATATCATCACTACACTTATTGACCATCTCATTACTTGAAAAGAAAAAAAAAGGAAAAAAAACCCTGCTCGTTTGGTTGGGATGGGATCAAAATACCAAGTTAGGCAACTTCTTCTCCTTCACGATTTTGCAAATTTTAAAAATCCCTAGACTGTAAGCACAAAGTTAGGCTCCAAATAGGAAGAGGAATTTGCCTCCAAATAAGGACCCTATGTCATAGAGAAAGTCTATCCAAATAGAGCTTATCTGCTACACGACAACGCCAGGTTTTTGAAAATATATTACCCCTAAATGGCATCTCTTTTCTTTGAACTATGTCACCTTGATCCCAGTGATGGGTACATAGGCAATCCAAGTCTCTTTATACTAGGATACATCAACATTAAAAAAAAAAAAAATGCATGAGGAAAAATGTATAGTGAAAACCTGTAAAGGCATTCGTGAGTAAAAGAACCCAATCATGGTAAGATCAAAATATAATCGGATTGATTAAAAACCAAAAATGACTATCATGTCGCAACAATAAGGCAAATATTAGGTTGGGTGAGAGGGACACCAATTATAGAAAAGGGATAAATTTTAAATAAAAATGCATGACAGAAAGTGAATGGTGAAAACCTGAAAAGGCATAATGCATAAAAGAATCTAGCCATGACAAGATCAAAATCTTACCAACCCGATTGAAAACCAATAATAGCAGTCATGACACAAAAATTAGGTGAAACCCAACCTTAGTGAAAACCTATGAGAGCATTATGCACAAAAAAGAAACAAATCAAAAACAAAATCCCCAACAAAAAATAACCAAACTACATTCCAGCCTGATCGTACTCTAGGTACATAGGAAGTCCATAACAACGATAGATTCAGCCACATCACCATCCATCTCCACATCACTATCTTCATCCACCACATCATCATCCACCCCTTCATCCATATCATCATCATCTGCATCATCATCCACACACTCCTCTTTTTGTAAACTCCATCACTACACTTATCAAATTACATGACAAAGTTCTTGAAGGGGCATGGACTAACAGAACTCCTCTCCTATGCTTCTCTCTTCAAAAAGAGATTAATTAAGTGACATGTAGTAGATAATGGAAATTTCTTTGTGACTTGAAGCCACTTACATGTAGCACAATGCTTCATGAATTGTTATAACCAGACTGAAAAAAGAAAGGGGTGAAGATATATCATGCAGATTCCTCATCAACATCCCCTCACAAAAGGATGTGATTACAAAATGAGGTGTTAACACAAATAAATTTTTGTTTGACAATACACTTGGATAGATCCTATTTACACTCAGCAACTATTCCAATGTCACTAGTTTCATATTTATACCTCTAGAAACTTAGAAGAATGAAAAAGAATACAAGTAGAAGAAAAGTCTTTTAACCTCTCGCTTTCTCAGCCATAAATGAACTCATGAGTTAAAAAAAATAAGAACTTTTCTCTATTACTACACCCTGAGCATGGATATCAGTACTATATACCTAGTCTACCAAAGACTTTTCATTCATACCCTACCAGTAATATATAATACCAAGTCTTGGTGAAAACCTAAGAGGGTGCCAAAGGCAATGAAGGAAAAAATAAAGGTTTTAAGGACAGTTTAGGAAAAAGGTGAGCTCTAAAAAATCATCATCATCACTTTTTAGTCCTACCCAGACTATCTTGAAGTACAATGGCTTGATCTTGTTAAAGACATGTAGGTAGGTAGTAAAAAAACATATATTTTGGATGCAACCCCACAACCAAATAAATTGTGAAGTCTCATCACAGTTACATCCACTTGAACCATGGCTTGATCATATTAAAACAAGTACACAGGAAATCCAAACACAAACTTTGGATGCAACCCAACCACCAAACAAAATCCTAAGGCCCATTAGGCTTATATCACAAACGAACTATATTCTAGCTTGATCCCATCCAGGGTATGTAGACAATCTTCCATAACACAATAGATTCAACCACCATACCAAACAAACTATATATTTCACAAAGCACTCCAAGCTTATATTAGTGTAAACTAAAAAGGTATATGCAAAGTCATGCCAAAACACACATAAAGGTATGATAAAAAGTAAACTCCATTGATATTTCTTAAGAGAATTTACAACAATTTCCAAAGAAAATTACAATGAGAACTCCAAAACATCAAGGGTCCTTAGAATTTAGAATGTCTAAAATCTTCTCGGAATAAGTTTTGTAAAAATCAGAAAACGGCCTTCACATCAGCTCTTATAACGCCCAAATTTTTCCAAAGGTCTTCTATTGATGACTTGACATCCACCAGTTTGTCATAGACCATCATCCTACGAGCTTGAAGAGTAGTCTGAATTTCCCTATATTTCGTTGTCTCATCGAGAATGTCTTTGGCTTGGTTCATTAGATCTCAAAACTTATACAACAAATACATGATATGGTCTCCAAGCTTAGCATCAAGTTTCTTGATATCTTTCTCCTCTTCCAAAATTTCTTTCTCTTTATCGAGCTTGGCCACCAATAAAAACTCCAGAGCAAGGTTAGGTTATATCGACTGGCATTCTTTTTTAGGATAACCTTTTGGATCAAGGAATCGAAGTATAATTCAATAACTTTTCAAAGATCGTCATTTTGAATGCTTTCTTCAACCTCTAATAAGGCCACTAGATTGTCAACCTTGAGACCTTCCAAGTTCATAGTTTTGGTGGATGTGTCAAAGACTTGCACTAAAATGTCGGCTTTGACTATTCACAAGTAGTCAATCCTTCATTGAGCCCTCAATATATTAAATTTGATAGCATCAATAGGTATTATCTCTAAATCTGAAAAGAAAACAAGGCATGATGCTTAGAAAGGTCTTACTTAAATAGGAAAGGAAAGAATGTCAAAGGAAAGTCTTTACTAGAGCCAATGCTTTGAATCTTATGAAGATTTAAAGGCACTATGTCTTTACAAGCTTTTGTCATACAAACACAACAAAAATAGTCTTGGCACCAAGAAAAAAGGAAAGGTAAAGCCGATAAGGAAATATGCATATAAATAAACTGCGTACCTTTAGATGAGGGTCTGATAACTACAGGAATATAAACTATATTCATCTTGTCCTCTATTGGTATACCTTTCACATCCATGGATTATAGGCTTTTTTCTCCTTTATTTAAGGGCTTAAGGACCAAACATTATTAGCAAAGGGCTTAATAGGCTCAATAAAGTCTACAATAGGTTATGAAGGCCTAATATCTTCAATGACAAGCCTTGCGGGCTCATCAACTACTTTTTCAATGGACTTAGAAGTCCCAACATCAACAATACTCCTTGTGGCCTCAGCAACTTCCTTTTCTACAAAATGAGAACCTCTAACAATGTCACTAGGTTTTATGGCTTTGTACACCAATTTATTATAAGGTCATGTACAACAACCTTAACCACACAAGCCTGGGCTAGGCCTACCTCCATCCCTAGAGGTGTCGTATGAGGTGGAAGCTCCATATACAGTTTTGAAGTCAAGCCTTTCCAGCAATGGGGCCTAGGGACTGATATCTACTATCTTTACTGATAAACTCTCGAGGATGTGTCTCTTCACTGGTAGCATTTTCTTGATTTATCACAAGTTGAAAATGAACGTTATTCTTTATTATTTTTCAAGAATTCATCTTTGTCATCACGCAAATTAGCAATTTTATGAAAAATTGATTCTCTTAATCAAGTTTCAAAAGGAGGTACTACTTCTAGTTGAATTGGATGCACAACAATGGATGGAGCAATAGATACATGATCCATTATAACAACCTCTTCAACATCCTTAGTCCTAGATAAGCCACCAACATTGTATTGGTTCCCCATTAGCCTGAACAAATTAAACCAGCCGCTTAAATAATTTTGGAGGATTCTTCTAAAGTTCGTTGGAACATTTCTTTTACTTCTTTTTCTGTTAGGCTCTAACCTATTTACAACAAGTAAAAAAATTGAAGCCTCTACTCCCATATGGGAAGTAGCAACGTCCTTAATTGTGGCTTCTAATGGCTCTTGAATAGGTTCTTGGAGCAACCATGCATCAACCATCTTCTCACGTATGATTGCCAAGTATTAAGCTAAAGTAGTACAAGTAAGAGACTTAATGTCTACCTCAGGAGCGAAAATTAAAATTGTTACATAATGGAAGGAAACCTAGTTACCCATCGAAATGCTAAACTTCTCTTGTCCTTGTTAAGTTCCTCATATCTGTTGATGATAGTGATAAGAGATCCAAGGTTTTCATTTGAGGACCAAATTCCTTGGAGTTCTCTAACGGAATTATCCTATAAAAGAGTCTTTGGCATATACTCCCTAATCTTGAATTTCTTAGTTAGAGGAGTTAGCTCCAAAGGAGAAGACCTCTTCTCCAAGTATAAAGGTGTTGGCCATGGTATAAAAGACCTCAATTGGATTCAAGGGTCATCCTCTAATGACCTTGGAGTGGAAGGCGTCACTATGTCTGTCTATTGTCGAAAAGGCAACACTCCACGTACTCATGTATACCTTGTAATATCGACTTTTAAAGCTCTTGAGATACTCAATATCCCACTCTATAGGTGTGGCTAGTTTTGACAATGAAGCCCTCTCTATAAAGCCCTCCTAAAATACAAAAGGAGGTTTTTTAGAACCTGTAACAGCTTCACCAAAATCTCTGAAAGGAGAGTATGGCTCTAGGCTTGCAGATCTTATAGGACTTGATCTTCCAATGGATGTTTGGCTCCTTGACTTCTTGCTCACTCTCTTCTTCCTCCTTTCAGAAACTCCTTGGCCTTTCCCCTGAGGACCTAGGCTTGGAGCTTGAAGAGAAGATGCTCAAAATGTGGTGGCCGTAGTACCGCCTCCATGTTTTTTCTTCTTTTCATTATCATTCTTTCTACATTGTTTCGTCATATCAATGCGAACCAAGTTTGTATCCAAGCAGTCCCCTACACTGGGACCTTGTCCATTGCATTCTCATAAGTAATATGGGATAGACATACATCACGCTCATAAACTATTAAGTGACTGCAATAATTTGTCCATTAGTGGGTGTAGTCAAAATCCAAGAGCATTTTCTTTTATAGATTTAGGAGGAATTTTCACCTTACTGAAATTACAAATAGCACTAACCCCGAATGATCCTAAGAGGGGATGAATATGATCTTTTTTTCTTTTTTTTTTACCAAAAAAAAAAAGGATTTATCTAATTGTTAACTAATTCTAACTATTTTATTTAATCTAACACAATTGTGTGAACCCAATTAGCAAACAATATTTATTAAAGATATTGCAATTTCAATAGCAAAAGTAATTTAATTAATTAAGCACAATTAGGTGAATCACTTTAATAATTAAGTGCTTGAACCAAGTTAATTTACTTTTAGTCAATTTGACTAGTTTAGCATATCCACATTAACTAATTCAAGAGTTATAAATGTAGGAGTTTTAACAATTTGTTACACACACAATCACATACAATGAGACAACATGATTTATAGTGGTTTGGTCACCCTCTGATGCCTACGTCGCTTTTGAAAACTCTTCCTTAAGCTTGTTGATTTTATTAATAGATTGATGTCTAATTTATTACAAAGAAATCAACAACCTTACTGAAAAATTCCACAAGAATCCACTTGTCTTATAAGCCTACACCTAGTGACTTTGATGAGTGTGCCCTCAAATCCACTCTCAATGACTCTGGTGAGAGCTCACATTTAGTGACTAGTGGATATATCGAATCGCTTCTAGTGACTCAGATGGAAGCTCTAAAGTTCTACAACTAGTGACTCCAACAGGTGTTCAAGGATCCAAGTTCTAAAAATCCACAACTAGTGACTCCGACAGGTGTTCAAGGATTTGCCTTCAATGATCCCGGTGAAGTGTATGAGTCCAGTAACTCTCAAGTCAGTAGAATTATAGTAATTCTTCCATTGTGCACAATGCCTCTTTGCAGGATGAATTTATCGTAGTAAACACGATCAATGGAGAGACTATCTTCTTGTATGTAGAAGTGAATTCACCTCGTTTGCTCACTCTCCAAGCTTTCCAAGGTTTAACAACGGGTAGAAAAACAAAGTATGACAACCTTTACTTGAATTTACCATTGTGTACAAATCCGTTGTCATTCCTAACGATTGCCTCTTAAACTTTCACAAATTTTCCAATTTTTTGGTTCACAGTGGACATAGAGAAAATTTTTGGTTCACAATGGACATAAATATTATATAAGCCGAATCGTTTTTTTACTAAGCCTTAATAAAATAGATAATATACACAATCATCACACTTACATCAAACGGTGGCTCATGTCTCATGAGCTGACCAATTCCACTGAAAAGGGACACGGTGTGTGGCCCTGCATGTTCGCCACAACACCCTTGCATGCAACAACATACCCTTGTCTGGAGTTGCGGTACAGAAACAAACAGAAATGCCAACTTGACAGAGAGAGAACAAAAGGATGAGCTTGACAGCACAAAAATCGTAGTTAGGTTTAACACGTAGCTTACATGCGGACAGAGTTGCTTCTTCTGCTCTCTTTACTCCACCAAATGCCGGGGGCCAAAGACAGACCGAACAAAACACAGAAAGCGAGAAACCTAAAAGCCCATAAAGGACTTGAATGGACTGAAAGTCGAGCACTCGACCTTAACACCAAATTAATTTAAAAAAAAAAAAAGAAAAAACAGGTACTGATCACCATGGCCTATATATGTATATACACCAGTGATGTACGGTTCTCTTTACAAACTTTGATGCTCATGGTTGTTGTCTACATGATGAGCTCGTTCACCCACTCCAGATCAGGGCAAGGCCATCCATTGTTGTTGCTTTTCTCGTCCATGAAGCTGTTGCTCAGACCATCATCCTCAAAAGAATTATTCGATCCATAAGTTGCTTGTGAAGTAGAAGGTGACAGAATAAATTGTTGTTGATCTTCACAGTGGGAAGAAACATCGACCCACGAGAGATCTCCATTGTTGATCCGATTGAGAGAAGCTGCATTGAGATCCATCTCCTCCAAGGAGCAAACTAGCTCTTCTAGCGCCTTCTTGTAACTTGACACTTCGGAAAGATATTGGTTTGAAGCAACCGAATTCACCTTACCTCGATAGAGAGAAGAGTAGGCACTCCCAGATTTATCGTTACTTTGACAGTTGACAGGTGAGAGAGGAGGAGAGAGTGATGGAGACAGTGGAGGAGATAAACGAGAGACACCCATCAAAGTAGAAGTCGGAGACGACACAACAGAGTGACAGATAACGTAGCACTGATTCGAAGAAGCCGCCGGAGGAGAAGTTTGAGTTTGAGAATGGCAGGGCAGCACACGGAGCTGACGAGGGGTGTGAGCGAAGAAGCAAACCTTTCTCTTACAATTTCTACCATCCTTACAAACTTGAGTCCGATACCGGGTGGGGTGGAGCCAGCATTCAAAGACCCCATGAGCGAATTCACAAGCATCGCCGCGGGAACACCCGCCGCGGCGGAAATCGGCGCAGACATTGCCGGAATAATGAAACCTGCGGGGGTCTCGACGCCTTGCCTTCTCACCCGGGTGGGCGAAGGGGCAGTCAGTCCAGTCATGGCTTCGGCTGCGCATGCATCGACGAACCTTGAATTCGTACATTCGGAACTCGTCGGTTGAGTAGAGATCAGATTCTTCATCGTCGCTGCCATTGTAAGGCAAGAACTTGTGTAGGAATGCTTCTTCCAGTGGAAAAGAAGCATCGTCGGATGAAATAAGTATCTTGGCACGGCGACTGAGGAGCTTCCGTGGTGGGATGTGGATGTCTCGGAGGCCTTTCTTGGTAGAGTAATTTGGGTGAGAGTGAGGTTGGTCTGTACACACGAACGACATCTTTGTTACTAGGTGTATCCAAGCTTGCTTCGATCAATAGGAGACTAAACAGAACAAGTGTTTTTGAAGAGAGACGGGGAGGGAACGAGAGGTATTGATTGCAAAGAGTGCAGAGTGAGCTGAGCTATATATACAGGGGAGAGAGAGAGAGAGAGAGAGAGAGAGAGAGAGAGAGAGAGAGGGAAGAGTGGGTGGGAAGGTGTTGAAGCACGAAAGTAATGACAAGGATGGTCTGAGGTATGGGCAGATATGCGTGGCTGCTTGGCATTTGGTTCAGCATGCAATGCGCCATATGTGTCAGCTCCACAAACATCATCAGCCCTATGCTGTTGCGAAAAGTCTGCTAAAATAAGCTCGAATCGCTCCGTCTGTTCTATACATATCTTTCCCACTTTGTTTCTTTCGCAACTGAACAAATTGACTGACACATCTTTTGCTTTTAAATTTGATGTTTTTTGGACATTTTATTTTGATTTGAACAGTTTTTTTTTTAACCATTGTCAAGCTGGTTATATATATATATATACCTTCAAACACTCTCATTGCATTCAGATGGACATCTTCTTTGTTTTTTGTTTTATATTTCTTGGACATTCTTTTTACATCTATACATTTCTTTACCCTTTTTTTTTTTCAATCTCTCCTTCAAATAAAGCCTTTTAGTAACTCTACACCTCTTAAAATCTCTCTTTAATTATTAAAACTTGTGTAGAGGCGAATTCATAAATAAAAACTTCATGTCTTACCTTCTTCAACGTGGCATACGACATTTATATTAGATATCCTGTCGGTCCCTATTAATCTGAACAAAATAACATTGTCAAAAGAAAAAATCAAAGAACTTGAGCTAACTATGATGTTTCATGATGGTGTTCCATGCAAAATTTGGGTTAAGGCTTTTGAGACAACTGCGTGGCTCATCAATACACAACCATCCAGGGTGCTTGGTTGGCAAAGTCCTTATAAGAAGGTGAAGGAGAAAAAACCAGATCATAGGTCCTTTCAAGTATTTGGGTGCCGTTGTTTTCTTGATTAAAGGAATTGTGTAAAACACCAGTTTGATCTGCGATCATTTCCATGTGCTATAGTTTAATTTACAAGGGTTATTGTTATTCAACCACCAACTAGCAGTTCCTTAGTCGCCATGTTTTTTATGAGAGCACATTCCCATTCAAGGACCTTAATTCATTATATTGATGGGAAATTTAATGAAGAAATGAACTACATTTTTTTATTGGTGCACAGGTGTAAGTGAACATCATATGGATCCACCTATATCACCGTTTGTTTCTTCACTCTCAGAAATTGAAGATATTAATATAATGGTTGATTGTGAGCAACCATTGCCTAGTAACACACTAGATACTACATCTATTTTTACTATTGTTGACCCAACTGGTTCATCAAATTTGTAACAACCCGTATTGCATTTAAATGGAAAAACTATAATTTTACCCCCATAACCAAGTTAGAAGTGTACAACCTAAGCTCTAACTTGAACCTATCGAGTTTCAAAAGTTGTTACAAGTATGTCTTGGAGTAACTTTGTCGGCATACTTGTGCGAATCCTGAAAGAATTTTGGTTTGCAGCATATAACCTACATCATTGGAAAGGTCTACAAGTCTATTTTTCAATGCATCAAACAATGTGCAATTTGAAGTTCTGTATAGAGACTTATGTCTGTTTCCGCATAAAAGGTTTGTATTGAAAAATTACAGTACAACACACCCCTGACCAATCAGGGAGATGGAACCAAGCCCTTGGAAAATTTCCTAACCGATCACCAATCTCATGACCGGTTAGGACTCATAAAAATTAAAAGTTCCAAAAATTTATAAAAAAAAATTTGTTTGTGACGTGACTTTCTTAGGTTAGATGCTCACACATGGGGGATCTCGTCTTGGACAACTTAAAACTCTTCTAATACCTCATTTAGGTTATTTAGACTCATTAAAATAAAGAGAGAAAGAGTTAAAGAAATTAAAGAGCCTTGTGAGAGAAAAGTGGGAGTTCTTCCCCAATTTAGTAGTTTCACTCCCAACTCTAAAAATCTTGCTAT
>JAOXJP010234607.1:0-10138 GCA_025762735.1 Platanus orientalis
GTTTTAAAGTGTTGTTATCCTCTTTTGAAATAAAATAAATATTTTTTTAAGAGAGAGAGTGCCTCATTTTTCTACAGGATTGTGGTGGAAATTATCTTTGTAAGAACTTGTCCCCTCTGATACATACATAAGTATCCGGACCATGCCATAGCTTTTGCTTCATGTCATTAGGATGAACTTGTTTATTTGTTGGTCTTATAGTTTTTGCTTCATGTCATTATACATAAATTCCCTGTCACTTATGCCCATAGATGAAGCCAAGACAGTTTGTCCATTGCATTCAGTCAGATGGAGGTGGATTGAAGAAAGAATAATTTCCTAAATTATCTTGCTCGCTTTGGAGTCAGAGTGCTTCAGAATGTTTACAACTTTTTGTGCATTGATTTTCGCATTGCTGAACACCAGCTCCGATTTGCATCTTTACATCTTGACATCATAAATCTATAATTGCAGAGAGACAACATCCATTTTTTTTTCCCAGATATTTTCTCCTTCAAGGTAGCTTCCCAGACATGCTTAAACTTTGATTAGCAGTATAGTGTATTTGATGTGTTACTCATGAAGTTTGGCTTTCGCCAGAACTGAGATGCATATGATGAATAAAACATGCTAAATATAGTGCCTCATGTAGACTCTATGAGGCATTCTAATAAAGCCTCAAACCATCACCAGGAAAATGTGATGCAGGATCATCTAGCAATGACAATCACAGCAGTTGATTGGGTGGATCATTATATTGTATACATTAGGATGATTATGTGCCAGCTTGAGGTTTTTTCTTTTTCTTTTTCCTTTATTTTTTTTATGAATAGTGAAAGATTTTTTTTTTTTTTTATTTTAAAAGAGAGAATAGAACAGAATGTACAAAGATAAGAGAGGAAAAACAAGCAAAAGTTAAATGTTAGGAATAACATTTCCTTTAAAATTGAAGAAAGCCTAGAGCCCCACTTTGCCAGCCTATTGGCCTCATCATTCTCTAGTACTCAGCCAAGTGTTTGAGTTGCTGATTTGTGCTGTTCAATATTAATCACGGGTTCTAGTTCTCACATCATGTGCTTGGTTCATCATCCTGTCGATCTGATTCTACAACTAGTTTCGGTCTCACTATTTTTGCTAGATAGGCCTACTAGTGTAGAATGATCAACCAGGAACCTGTGGCTTCCTACTGGTAGTTGCATCTTGTGTTATGTTGTTTTTTGGGTTATTTTCATTATATTGCATGCATTCAAGTTAGCACTTTTGTTTGATTTCCTCTGGATCCGAGTAGTAGTTCTCATACTGCATCGAAATCATCATTTAATCTTGTGATATTTCTATTCAATTATTTACTCCCGTTCTTGCCACTTTAGGATCTTATTTCCAGATTTGTTCTTTTTGCAGCAGTGAAGTACAATTGGTTATTAGCAAAATAGGATGTTTTTGATTGTGTAGTCAATTGATTACATTCAAAAGTTTTCTTGAGTGAAGGGTGCTCTGTATTTTCCAATACCAATGCTACTTTTTATGGTAAATTGTTACCATTTTCGTTTGAGATGCCAATTATCTGTATATTCACAACAAACCAGAGGGATTTATGCATATTTAGCATATTGAAGGTCTACCGAGCACTGATTAGCTCATTTGCCTGGATGCAGCTACAACTCCCATGCACTATTTTTTCTGGGTTTTGGAAGAAAACAGGGTATTGTATATTTAAGAGTTTTTTTTTTTTTTTTTAATTTAAAAGAAAAAGGAAATCTTCTTGTTCACCCATCCCTTTGAAGCCCATGTTCAAGGTAAATGTTTGCTCACCTCCAAACACTGGTCATGTCCCTTGTGTAGAGAAACGGTTGCTAGCATCTATTATAGTGAGAATCTCGGACTGATCGATCTTCATGATAGAAAAGAGAGCAAGAGGAAAGGGTTAGATTTTCTTGGTAAGCTTCTAAAAGACACAGAACCATGCCAGTGTTCTCACACTATCTAGCTGACTCATCTAGTATGTTTCGGTTTTTGGATCATTTGTATGCCTTTATTATGGGATGAAGTTGTTTCACTCTATGCATTGGTCTCAAATTACATACTCTGGGCAAAGATTCTACTGACAAAAGGAAATCACTTGGAGTGTTTGTCTCCCCACTCTAATCTTAAGCATTTAAAATTGGGTGTTGGGTTGGAGAAACTTGAATTCCGAGGATAGCTTGCTTGCTGTGTTAACTGAATCTGGAGGGTCCAACTTTGTTTCTTGTCAACCATGTGTAGATCAATTGGGAATTGGAAAATGGATTTCATGACATGATTGAAAAAGTTAATATGGAACAAATAATTATGTGAATATGTGTGAATTAATTTCTATATAACCGGTTTTGATTGACAGATTAAAAATTTACTAACATTTTGCATTTACAACAATATATTAATTCAAAGAGTCTCAATATTCAAAATAAAATAATTTAAAATACATACCTGGATTCCGATGACGATATAGAATGACTCAGTTGCTAAGAGTTCTAAAAGTAACACGATATAACCTGAAAAAGAGACAATCAATCTTATTGCAGGTGTCATGGCGTGGTGATCTGCTGCCCATAGAGTGGATTCATTGCGCTGTTACACGTGTAGTCACCGAGTTTGGTGACCACCTCCAAGGAAGACACCTTTATCACCTCTGGCGCTTTGCACAGTGTCAATGGTCTTCTTTGAACGACTCAGATAGTTCCTATATGTGTCAAAAGAAAATAAAATCATAAAGCAAAGAGGCAAGAAAGAGAGCAAAGTTGTAGAGCACATAGGCATGGAAGAGAGAGTGTTTTGTTTTGTGCATAGATAAAGAAAGAATCAGATTTTTTCATGTCTCCCAACGTGTTCACCCTTCTTTTTATAGAAGAAGGAAATTCAAATAGCAAGCCGTTAGCTCTCTATAACGTCAAAATAATAATTTCAATAAATGCAAAACATTTTAACTCTCACACAAGATTTGCAATCTTTTCATAACATTAAAACCAATAAATATAATCATTACAAAGTGCAGTAATGCTTGCCCAGGATTTTTTTGAAAATCTTTCCAAATTAGCAAAAGAGTGTTATAATGCTTTATGAGATTCAATTTTGAATCTCAAATACACTTTCTAAAATAACAATCCCCCACAAGATTCAAAATCGAATAAAATTTTATAAAATAATTATAAACATCAATAAAGACAAAAACTCAATTTTCATAACACCAAAATCATATACACATTAAGGAATCGGAGTAAGAAATGCATAGGTATCGGTCTCAAGACTATGAATCGACCCTTGGAAAAACGTCCCACGACCCATGGAAGTCTGGTGGACCTCAAGTCTATGAACCAAACTCCACTACTGTGAATCAAATGTGAATATCATCCACATCTCTTACTCGCAATCATCGTCATTCTATCAGGTTGACACTATTTCGGTCATACACCATACTCGGATGCTCATGAGCACTCTAGATAACCAGCCCAAGTTCTCATCGGAGGTAGCTACATCCCCACACTCAAGTAGGTGAATCCATCAAGTGTGTACTGCAATTAAATACACCACCCATATAGGACTATAGATCCATTAAGAGTACTAAAACTCATCTTATACATTGCAATAAGCACTGTCTGCATTATAAGGAGGGGCATATTGACAGTGCTAAGTGAGTCACCTAATGACTTGTTCTTACCCATATGAACTTACTTCATGGGATCGCCAATCACATAGGTTGGGTTACCATCACCATCGACTCATGAGCCAGGCTTTAACCCCATCTACATTGATGTCTCTTCCATTAACCCTCTAGTTAGTGGTTTGGTCAAATGATCAATTAAATTTTTCTTTAACCTCACAAAATCTAAGGACATAACCCCATCACTCACAAGCTACCTCATAATGTTATATATCTCAATTGTATATGCCTCTTTTTTTTATTATAGCTTCTGTTATTCGCTCAAGCAATCGCAGCTTGATTGTCACAATGTAGTGATACAAACAGTACCGGTTTTATCCATAGAGGAACATCAACTAGTAGATTTCTTAGCCATTCAGCTTCACTTTCTGCCTTCTCTAAGGAAATGAATTCTACCTCCATGGTCGATGCCGCTTTGTTCATTTGTTTAGTTGATTTCTAAGAAATCACTCCACCTCCTAAGGTAAACACATAACTACTTGTGGATTTTGTATCCTCAAAATCCAGTTAACATCACAATATGCTTCAAGTACTAGGGAACTACCACTATATTGAAGTCTCAAATCTATGGTACCTCTCAGGTACTTAAGGACTCGCCTTATGGCAGTCCAGTGTTGCTCATTTGGATTTGAGGTAAATTTACTTCCTACAATATATGCTATATAAGGCTTTGTATTATTGGTTAAGTATGTTAAACATCCAATCACTTGAGCATACTCTTTTTGATTTACTAGATATTTTCTATTTTTCTTTAGATGAACACAACTATCATAAGGTGTTCTCACTGGTTTCTCATTATAGTGATCAAATATTTTTAATATTTTTTCTACATAATGAGATTGATTCAACATTAACCCTTCTTTTGTTTTACAAAATTTAATTCCAAGAATTACATTTGCTTCTCCTAGATCTTTCATATCAAATTTAGACCCTAGGAATTTTTTATTGTTTTTGACCACTTCTATATCGGTACCCATTACTAGCATATCATAGACATATAAACAAATTGTAACACCAGTTTTCCTAGAAAACTTGCTATAAACACACATGTCTGAGTCATTAATGGTGTACCTATTATCTACCAGTGTTTTATCTAATTTTTCATGTCATTGTTTTGGTATTTGTTTTAATCCATAGATTAATTTTACAAATCTACATACGTTATTTTCTTGACCTAGGACAACAAATCCTTCAAGTTGGAACATATAGATCTCTTCTTCCAAATCATCATTTAAGAACATTGTTTTGAAATCCATTTGATGCACAACTAATTTATATATTGATGTAATTGCAATTAATACTCTAATGGTTGTAGTCCTAGTAACTGGAGCGTAGGTATCAAAATAATCAACACATTTACTTCGCCTATAGCTTTCATGGCTAGAGGAAGATTTACTAGTTCCAAGTATGGTTTGCTAGAATGGATTATAATTCATTATTAATTGCTTCTCTCCCAAAGGAAGCATTGGGCAATTACATCGCCTGAGTATAATTGATAGGATCTCCATCAACTATATGGAAAATATACTCATATGGTATATTTTTATATTATGTGATAAAGTCATCACCTAAATTTGTTTCTTTCTATATCTCTTACTTCGCCTAGGTTCTACTTCACTTTCTTCTAATACTTCTTTATTTGTTTCCATTTCTCTTCTCAATTGAGGTTCCATATATTATTTTTCTTGAGTATTTGGAATTCTATTTTTCCTTGGAAACACACTTTCTAAGAACTCAACGTCCCTCGACTCTATTATAGTATTTGCTTCCAATGGGTTGTTATCTATTTTAAGAATTAAAAATTTATAGGCTACACTATTGTGTGCATAGCCTATAAACAAACAATCACTTGTTTTAGGTCTTAATTTCTTTTTCTTTGGTTTAGGTAGACCTACTTTAGCTACACACCTCCACACTTTCAAGTATTTGAGATTAAGCGGATATCCTTTCCACATTTCATAGGGTGTCTTGCTTGTCCTTTAATATAGAATCCTATTTTGAATATCACACGCGGAGAGAATAGCTTCCCCATACATGTTTAAAGGTAACCCTGAACTTATTAACATGGCATTCATCATTTCTTTCAACGTTCTATTCTTTCCCTTTGCCACCCCATTTGATTTAGGAGAGTAAGGTGCAGTAGTTTCATAAACTATGCCATGTGACTCACAATAACCTCTAAATAGATTGGAGTCATATTCACCTCCTCTATCAGTTCTTAGTCTTTTTATCTTCTTTCCTAATAGATTTTCTACCATATTTTTTTTATTTAACAAATGACCCTTCTGCTTCACATCTGTTTCTTAACAAATAAAGAGTTGTGAAGCGAGAATAGTCATTTATAAATGTTATGTAGAACCTTTTTCCTCCACTTGTTTCTGCATTTTAAAGTTCGCCTAAGTCACTATGAATGAGTTCTTATAACTCTTTTTGTCTTTTAATTGACTTAGGTTTCTTTTTAACATGTTTTGATTCTACACATACTTCACACTTGTATGTGTCATCTATTAACCTTGAAATTAACCCTAATTTTTTCATCCATTTAATATGTCATTCCCACATGTCTTAGTCTACCATGCCATACATTAGGTGAATCTAGAAAGTAAGCAAAAGAAGTTGCATTGTCTTTTATTATCTTAGAAAAATTCAATACATAAAGACCTCTAGTACAATAACCTTTTCCAACAAAGACTCTATTCTTTGTCAGTATTAGTTTATTTGACTCAAAGGTCAACTTTAGCCCAACACTGTTCAGTAGTGAACCAAAAATGAGATTGCGTCTCACTTCAGGGACAAAGAGTACATCAACAAGCTTTATAATTTTTCTTGAAGTTAGTTTCAACTCCATAATCCATTTTCCTATGATAGAGGAGCTAGTCGAATTCCCTATATACACCTTCTCTTCAGTTACTACTAGCTTGTAAGTCTTGAAGATGTTAATGTCATAGCACATGTGTTTAGTGGCACCAGTGTCCACTATCCAATCCATATTGTTTACAACATAGTTCAACTTTGTGACCATCGCAATGATTTTATCCTTTTTTGGTTTGGTAACGGGTATTTTTGCACCTTTTTACTTATTCTTCCTAGATCTGCAAACAGATGCTCTATGGCCTGGCTTTCCACATGCAAAATAATTTCCTATCATCCTTTTATCCTTGATGAAGTTCTTTTTTAATCTTTTAGTGTTCTTTCTAAAAATATATATATTTTTATTGTTTTTTTCCTTGACTTCTACTTTTTATAAAAAAATATTTGAGAGGGAAGACAATTCTTTAGCTCTATCAACCTTCTCTTTCAACTATTAGTTTCTTCTAACCTGATATTTATGATCAGTTCTTGAGACAATTGTTTTCTCTTTCTCCTCATGTTGTTTTGGTAGTTCTTCCATGAAGGAGGTAGTTTCTCTAGAAGAACTCCAACAACAAACCAATCTGATTAAGGCATTCCATCAGCAAGAATTTGGCTTACCGAGTTTTGGAACTCATTTATTTAAGAGGATACTCCTTTATCCTCAGTCATCTTGAAGTCTAGGAAGTTGGAAATAAAGTGTTTTTATTGCCTTCATCTTCAATCTCATACTTCTTCTCCGCATCTCTTGCATTATTCTCCGTATGGTAGATGTCGTACAACTCATTAGATAAAGCGTTCAAGATAGCATTTTGGCAATTTTTATTTGCCTTGTTCCAATTGTAATCAGATCCTAACCTTGTAGGTTTGTGTTAATCCTTAGGTTCTTGTACCATAGGTTTAAACAACACATATGCCACATTAGGCATTTCTAGTAGAAAGAGAACCTTATTTTGCTACCTCATGAAATGCTTTCCACTGAAGGGCTCTAGCTCTATCTTAGACACGTCTGGGATGGTATTATCCATTACAAGTTGGAAATTTCAACCAATATAGTATTTGTCAACCTTCAATAATTCTAATTTTCTTTATTTATTTACTTATTTTAAACTCTAATTTAAAATTCCGAAACCAACTTCAGAATTCCATAATTTTTATTTCTCTATGTTTTATTACAATGATTATTATTAATTCAATATGGATTCTATACAAACCATACAGACTACCCTTAACTGAATCTGATTAGTTTATGGTCTCCGTCTAATAGGGTATTGTTACCCTTTCTTTATTTATTCATTACTTTTATTTTTCTTTTCAATAGTGTTTTAACACTTATTCAAAGTTTTGGTATTGTTTTATCTTACGAAACCTCAATTTCATATTTCAAATTTGTCCAAAACTCATTCTACGATATATATATATCCACTACAAGTTCCACAAGGTTTTTATACCTTCAAATAACCAAAGGTTCTTAACATTTAGAGGTATCAATGGTTATAGCAACAAAGTAAATTTGAATTCCAAAAGTTTAACCTAACAAATACAATTCCAAAATATAAAACTAATGTTTACTATGTTTGCATATAACACACCGAGTCATGTCAATAACAAAAGGAAAGGAAATCAAAGTTGTTTATCAACCCGTCAGCTATAGCTCATTCTCATGATATTAATTCACACAAAAGCATTACAAAACAAATATTGGTATGTAACTTACCATTGATTAAAAAATTAGAATAATAATTTGTGGTAAAAGCAAAGGTTAAGAAACAAACAATAAATGTTTTGATATATAAAATCTCTATTTCTTCTAAGAAACTAGAGGTTAGTTTATACCCTCTCTAAAACAGGGTACCTGAATCCACTTTATGATTGAAGAATAAGATAGAGCAAATAAATATATGAATATGTGTAAATTAATTTGTGTACAGTTGACTTTGATTGATAAATTAAAATTTACTAACATTTCCAGTTTTGATTTACAAAATTATGCTAATTCAGAATAAATAAAATATCCTAAATTATATACCTGGTTTTCGATGTTGATACAGAATGACTGAGTTTCCAAGAGTTCTAAAAGAAACATGATATCACCTGAAAGAGAGACAATCAACCTTGTTGTAGGTGTCATAGCGTGGTGATCCACTGCCCTTAAAGTGGATTCGAAGGGCCATTATATGTGCAATAGCCAAGTTCTGTGACCACCTCTAGGGAAAACACCTTTATCACCTCCGACGCTCTATACAGCATTAGTAGTCTTCTTTAAACAACTCAAATAGTTCCCGTTTGTGTCACTAAAGATAAATAAAATCATGAAGCAAAGAAGTGAAAAAGAGAACAAAGATGCAAGGGAAATAAAGCGTTTTGTTTTGCACATAGACAAAGAAAGAATAAGATTGCATATCTCCTAACATGTTCACCTTTCTTGTTATAGAAGAAAAGAACTCAAATAGAAAACCGTTGGCTCTCTATAACGTCAAAACAATTTACAGTAAATACAAAACATTTTAATGCTTTCACTAGATTTGAAATTTCCATAACATTAAAATAATAAATATAACAGATACAAAGCATCGTAACGCTTGCACAAGATTTGATTTGAAAATCTTTTCAAATAAGCAAGAAAGCGTTATAACGCTTCATGAGATTTGGTTATGAATCTCTATTACACCTTCCAAAATAATAGGGGGTCTCCGGGGCTATGTCTAGTCAACCCATATAAGGGTCTTTGATAGTCATAGCTTATAAACAAGTAGAATATTTGGGCAACTAGTGTCATCTTCGTCAATTGATGTGACCTAGCGATTGGATGCCTAAAACCATAAAGTTAAACTCCCTTAGGGGTCTTTGAGCCCGAAGGCATTTTCCCACTTAGTGGTATATCATGTCAAAACCCCATGTCTAAATCCAATGCCAAGTCCATGCTCATGTTTATTAAAATAATTACTACATAAGCATATTATATATGAAAAATATCCATACATCCTAACTCGTGAAGGGTCCAAAACTAGCATACCAACGGTGATAAAACCAAGTGATTCAATGTCTCATAAACCTCGTAGAAAACCTAAGTAAGAAGCTCTATGAAAGTGTAAGACAAATCCTGTTAGAAGTAACACACTCATGCCACCAAACATATCCAATAAATGCAAAGTCCAACGTATTACACATGAATTCTAAGATCCTACGATGGGAATCAATAGAATTGCACAGATTACTATAAGACAACATGTATTTGAAGAAAATCACCAAAGAAGATAATAAGTTCATACAAGGAATCCAAGGCATCCAAAATACATGTATATGGTAAGGGAAGAAATAGTAAAAGGCATTTCATTAAACATGTAGGGTACAACATTTAAGAAAATCAAAGGAAATTAAAAGGAAAACTCAATCTTTACCACAAAAAACCTTCAAATCTCTACAACTCATGTAAATCAAGTTCTCAAACTTTTTTTCATAGATTGGAGATCATCCAAATCATTCCAAAAAACTCCATCACAAAGAACATAACTTCATAACCCAAAGAATCCAAGAAACTAATAAGGAAATTACTAGCTAACATGTTCACATCATGAAACTATGATCCATTACCAAGAAATCAACATTCTC
>JAOXJP010234608.1:0-10137 GCA_025762735.1 Platanus orientalis
GATGCCAGCTTGCTAAGCTGGTAAAGTCTGTGGGTGTCATACCACAAACCTGGGTTCAAAACCTGTCTTCACCTATAATTACCTATCAAAAAAAAAAAAAAAAAAGCATATATGCATGAGTGTAGTTGGGAGCCTGGAATGAGGATTTTGAAATGGATGAGTGGCAGGACTAGAATGGATAGAATTGGGAAGAAGGCATTTGTGAGAACTTAGTGGTAGTAGCATAAGTAGGTGATAAGATGAGGAAAAGTTGATTGAGATGGGTTGGTCATGTGCAATGAAGACTAATTATTGCATCAGGGGAGTGTGATGATGCAAGTTGAAGACATTAAAAGGATAAGAGAGGCTAAATGATGATGGATAATGGCTTAAAGAATATGTGGAAGCTTATACCAATTTAAGGAATCAAGAACTTGTCTTTAACACCCCAAACAATAGCAAATTTTAGGGAAGATCTTGGAACAGAAAAAAAAAAAAAATGAAATAGAAGAAATTAGGAAGAATGGGGAATAAAAACAAGAAGAAATCAGGGGAAAAGGTCCAGAAGGTCAATTCTGGAATTTTTGGGACATACCTACAAAATTACCAAAATACCTCTACATACGCGTCAGAATTTTAGGAAATTTTACAGGGAGTTAGATGACCCTTAGATGGATTCCCACACAAAATTTCATCGAATTCTGAGGTCTTTAAGTATATAAATTTTTTAAAACTTAGACCTATAGAGATTCTTTAACCAAGAAACTAGAAAATAGGGAAATGATAGATCTGAGAGGGTTTCTTGAAAGAAAACAATGGGGAACTAGGGTTCTTGGACAGATTAGTGATTAGAGATGATGGAGTTCGGGTTTAGAAGTTGAGGATGATTGTTCTTGGTAGAAAGGATGGAGGAGATGAAAGCAATTTGCTTTCTTCAAATTTCCACATTCAAGAACTTCAAGAAAGATGAATTTTTGATGAATCTTGAATGAAATCCAATAACGAGCAGAAAATTAAACAGGGGCAGCAAGATTTGAGGAGGAATCAAGAAAAGAGAGAGAGAGGGAAGAAAGAGAGATACGATTATAAGGATATAGAAGAGAGAGAAAGAGGAAGGGTTCTTACCTCAAACTTGTGGAGGAGAGAGAGATGAGAGAGAAGGGGAGCCATGGCTACCACCCTTGGGATCCACACGTCGGATTCTCCAAAATAAATTTTTTATTTCATATCTTCCAAAAAATCTGAATTACATCCTAATGGCCCACTTATTTATAAACTTTAAACCCAAGTCCTATTTGAATTAGGACTCTAAAAGCCTAATCTAAGTGGCTGTACGACCAACTCTAATAAAACCCATTTTCTTTAACTACAAGAGACTCCTAAGACTTCTAAAATTGCAAATAACTCCTTTGGTTAAAAGCCTTATTACATAAAGACCCTAAAACATTAATAGCCTGTTTGATAGCCACATGTAATGTAATCATTTCATTTGTGTTTCTCAAGGCATTTGTAGAACTCATTCAAATTTATACTGATTTGTTAACAACAATTAGAAATGAAGTCATCTTAGGTTTTTTTATAAAATGAAATGACTTATGTTATCAAGCACAAATCGCTACAAATCTGAATGAGTTCATTACAAACCATCCCATTATGGCTACAAGAGCTTTTGGAAATTCAAATGAAATGATTGCATTACAGGTGGCTGCCAAATGCAGCCTAAATTCTCTCTAAAAACACTCCATAAACTTATTCCTAAAACCTTAAAATAAAATGAACTCAAATAAAATAACCCTAAAATAAATAAAATCTTCTGGAACTGACCCTAAAACTTCACATTCCATCCACAAGGTCTCTTTCATTTGGGCTTAGGCCTAACCATGATCTTCCAGCTTCTTTTTCTTGACAAAGTAAGTTCCCACATCACTAAGAACAATATGACCATAGATAGAGCGGAATGGTGAAACAGGATTCGTGTAGCTGACCTGAAGTAGTTGGGATAAGGGTGTGTTGAGATGAGTTGAATGAAATTTGTATGGTGACTATCCATAAAAAATATTATAGTGACAATTACATGATTTGGATAAATGATTAAATAACATGGAACTGAATTAGAGAATAGGTTTTTTCTGTTGGTCGTCGTCATTGTTGTTAACATGGTCTGGACATTGTAGATTGTGGGATCAATGGCATAGAAGCTGCTACCCCATTTTATTTAATAGTTGCGAGCTTTTGGATGTTTTCCCAGTATCTCTCTGATGTTAGTCCAGGGGAAAAAAAATATAATATTAACTTTAGGAAATTGATAAAAGTGATGTTAGTATAGAAATGATGAGTTGACATGAAGCTGAAGCCTGATCTTAGGCCCTGACTCACCCTCCGTGGACGAACCTTGCAGAGGAACCCTTAGGTTTTTAGGACATTGGATTCTCACCAATGCCCCGGAAGATAGATTATTACGAGCCATACTTGGCATTCAGTTATCCACTTAAAAGGAAATTATAAACTAGTGTACTATGAGGCACTTCATGAACTTGAATAGAAATAGCCTAGGGACGTTGAGTTGACATGAGGTTGAGATTGATTTCTTTTCAAATTTGCAAACAAGTGGGAACTATGAAGCACTTCATGAACTCTGATATAAGATCTTCTAAATGATGAATTATAATAAGCAGGAATAAATAGTTTTACATGAAAACTTTTACATATCTATTTTTTTTTTCAAGTATGGCGATTAAAAAAAATAAAAAATATTCTAGCATCTGAAGCCGTAAAAGTGTTATTTAGAAGGATAAACAGCATCAATATAGTTAATGATATTTCTATAAGGGTTATCTCTAGACTTGCTCTGTATTTGGGCCTTCCATGCTATTGTAATGTTTTGAGACACTGTTGGTTGAAATTGACATTAGATATCTAGGTTGTGTGTTTCTAGGTTTTAGGATCGATGTATGAAGATGGAAGGAGAAATTAGGGGAAAACGTAGAAAGTGTTGTTCACTCTCTACTAAATTGTCTTTATTCTTTACTCATGCTATATGGACTACGGTATGGTGTTAGTATTCCAATCCAAACCAATAAAAGGAAAATACAAAAGAAATCTAAAATAATCCCCAGCTTACATGTATTTAAAACCATATCCAATAAATGAATACCACTACATACATGGACTCCTGCCTTTTGTTTCCCGTACATTCCCTCATTTAATAAAATCCTTTATGCTTCATAAAAAGAACAACTGTTTACCCAAAATGAGTTTGTGATGAATGTATTAATCATCTCTATATTAGTGTAAGATTTATTTTTTAAACTAAATTTTAAAACTACTGATTAAAATATATAACATACACTAAACTTATTTATCTAAAATAAGTTTAATATGCCTACAGATCTCGTGTATCCGAGTCTAGACTTATTCTCCTGCTTCAGCTCTTCATTTGATGGTTATATTTATCCACATGCTAATATTGTAGGTTTCTGATGAATTTTGTGGAACTAAATACTTTGTGATAATTCACTGTAGAGGGTATTAAGAAGAAAAATAAGCAATTAAAGTAACAGCAGTCTTGTTAATTATATTTTGTTTCATGCAAAATTTTCAATCCTTTTCCATGTAGTGCTTCTGTATGCATGGTCGGGTGGTTTTCAAATCCTAGCTTTTGATTTTTAGCTTGTTTAAGTGGAAATAGCTGTGCTTGTTTCAGGTTGTTGTTGGGCTGCCCACTTCTCTCTGTACACTTGATTGATTGACCTAATTTGTTTAATTTTTTTTTTCCATGGGATGTTTTGAAATTGAGATAATAATGGCTGTCAAGCAGTCACTTCAGTTTTTTTTTGATAAAGAGTCTACTGTTGTAGCTACTCTTAAAATTTATAACCTTTTTACATGCTCTTTTTTTTTTCTTTCTTTTCCTTTATTTTCCCCCCTCTTTTCTTAACCAGATGCAAATCGTATGAGAAAGCAAAAAAGAAGTTGACAGTGTTGGAGGCTCCTAATGTCCTTACGGTCGTCTTAAAGCGATTTCAGGTACTTCTTGGAAGGCAGATATGACATTTGTGCTTTTATAGCTATTTTTGGCTTCTAAGGCTTGCTTTGTTGTATGTGCTTTGCAGTCTGGTAAATTTGGGAAGCTCAATAAAGATGTTCGATTCCCATTGAACCTGGATTTGACTCCATATATGAGTGGGAAAAGTGACAAGTACCCTATGTATAGGCTTTATGCAGTGGTGGTTCATTTGGATATTATGAATGCTGCGTTTTCTGGTCACTATGTGTGTTATGTTAGGAATATCCAGGGGAAGTGGTTCAAGATTGATGACAGCACAGTATGTTCCGTATCTATCATCTACATGTGTCCTCCAAACGGGCTTCATTTTAATTTTTTTGAGTTTTTCTTAATTTGAACTGTTTTAGTACTGTGCTTGTGTTTTTGGATTATCTTTTGAGGAAATCTATTGCACCAGTCAAATAGGCCTTCAAAGGTCGACAGCGTTTTAGCTCTGAAAGGGGCACACATCACAGGACGTTTCCCACCTTAGATATCTCCTGGGAGGCTGGGATGAATTGGCCCTATTGTACAGTTGTGGCCATCAGATATGTCACCTTCTTCTGGACAGATGGAAATAAATTTGGTGAACCTTCTAGAGAAAAAAAGGTTCATAGATTGGGTGGTTATGATATTTATTTGGGGTTGACATTTTGCCTTGAAAGTCTGCTATGTGGTGCATTGAATCTGGGTGTTAAACCCTTTACATGCATCATGTGTTCAACTGGGCTACTTATAGACTGCCTCTTTAACTTTTTAGGGCTAGTCTTGTTGCCTGTTTCCTGTGTTTAATGTATCATACTGAAACGAATAAACAATTTTAGCAATTCAAAGGTTTTGACAACAATGCTGGTTATGGATGTGTAGGTAAAACCCGTGGAGCTTGAGAAGGTCTTATCAAAAGGGGCATACATGCTTCTTTATGCAAGGTAACATATCCCTGAACCTCGGACTTCTTTTTGTCACTATTTTCTGATTACTGGGGGCATAAATGGTTATTATTGTCTCATTGCTAGGTTGTCACCAAGGGCCCCAAGTTTGATAAGGAAATCAATGATGTCCCATGATAGCAAAGTCAAGAAAAGTAGATCCTCAGAATCTATTTCATTAAGCCACGGTGGAAAGAGTACTACATCCAAGGCAAGACCCAACACAGTTCCAAGCGCTGGCCCTGCTATGGCAACTCGGAGGCCAGAAGACTATCCATATTGGACCACTTTGGATGATCATGCCCGATTTGAATATTTTGATTCAGATGATGGGAGGTTCCATCCTTTGCACAGGATTTCTAAAGTGGATTCATCAAGTGACATTTCTTCCCTTTTCAGTTGCTCTGATGAAGGTTCCTGCAGTACTGAGAGCACCAGAGACTCCTCAAGTACTGAAGACTTGTCTGATTACATATTTGGGGAAACGAGTCACAGTTGGAACAGCCCTTTGAGGTTTTCATCAGATTCTGATGGTTCTTCTTCCTCTCCCTTGTGCTCTAGACTTTCTCCCTTGGCAGTCTCAAAGAGGCATGAATTGGATTCTACTGAGATCAGCGGGTATCCAACTTGCAATGCAGGCTCAGTGCCAGAGGCTGATGGAGTTTGGTTGGGCTTACCTCATGGGAGCAGCAGGAAAGATGATTTGCAAGGGAAGGGAAATCCTTCCCTTATGTACTCTGATACAACTAAACAGTGTAAAAAGTTGACAAACCGTAGTAGCTGTAGTAGTAGAAGTTGTAGTAGTTGTAGTAGGGAGGCTGACTTTAAGCGATCAGGCTGGGTTAACCCTTTCAATGTGAAATCCGGTGTATCATTGAGAAGATATAGTAGGGAAAGAACGGCTCAAACATTTTATTAAAAGGTACGAGTTTTGGGAGAATAAGATTTATGCTGTATGTAAGTTACCCATTTTGCTGGTTTAATGGAAGAAATCGGTCACCATTTTGCTTAGTTTGTGTGTGCGTGTGTTCATCTGTCTCAGATCTTGTTAGGCCTTTCTCTTTACATTTCTGAGGATGGGTGGGTTGCTAGGTCAACTTTAATCATCACAAAGAATGATCAAGGTCTGATGATTCAACTCGTTACGTAGGGTCAGTCTTTTGTCTAAGACATCAATCGGTTGTCATCATAAGCCTACTGGGATTGCAGTTTGATCCAGCTTTAGGAGCCTTGTAATACGCAGGTTGGGTGTTAAAAGTAAATTTGTTTGATATCATTTGCCATCATTGGTATCAACTTGTTGAACAGGGTTGGGTTAAGCCGGCTTGTGACTGAACGGCGCATGTCAAGATAGGATTTGCGATCGAGATTTGATCAACGACTAGGTTTTGCAACTGAATAGGAATCATGAAAGGGCTTAGTTGTGGATGGGACCAATAGTTTGTGAAGCAAGCAAGTCCGTATCAGAGCTCGTCAATTCGCCTGGGAAAGGGTTAGTTGCATATAGGTAGCCTGATTGATATCCAACAAAATGTGGACACGTGTATGGGTCGGTGAAACCCATTATAAAAGGCCCAATGTGGGTTTGAAACCCATTAAGTATGGGTCGGTGAAACCCATTATAAAAGGCCCAATGTGGGTTTGAAACCCATTAAGTAAAGGCAGAGAGTGGTGAACGAATAAGGATCTAGAGAAAGGAAGGAAAAGAAGATGAGACGAAGAAGCCCAAGAGGGTCATGGATGTCCAATGATGACCTGTGTGTGTTTCACTTTTCTAATTTTGTACATAGGGTCCTTACGCACTTGGATTCGCTTCCCTTATAAGAGGGTACAACTGAAATCTCTGGGCTCAAAATCTTCCATGAGATCAATGAGTTCTTTCAGATAACAGATACTGAGTTGGAGGTATAAACCTTGTCTTCATGACTTGGTATTTCCGTATGATCACTTTTTATGGGGGAAACTCTATCAAAATTTTCATAAAATTTGGAGAAGTTTTTTTACTTGTTTTAAAACACCTGACAAACCATAAAGGAAAATAAGTTTGTATGGGAGGTATCATGAGTTTCTCTAGGAAGTGTACCTCGTTGAGAGACAAGACTGAGTCTAAGTTTTGTTGTATCCCGGGGTTAGCTTGGCCATGACCTCTTGCATATAAAAGTGGGAGGCCTTGATTATCCTTAAGAAACACAATAACAACACTTTCACGTTTCGCATAAGTTTGGTAAGAACTACGTTTGATTTGATTCCCTTTTAAAGGAGTATGTAGGTAGTCTGAGGATGTGAAGTTCGATGGCTAAGTTCTAACTTATTGACACTAAAATTCACTCCAATTATGTGAATGATTTTGATGAACTTGGTAGTTCTTGTAGGTGATTTGTGAATTGTTGAATTCCTACCAGAATCCAATAATTTAAGGATATTCCACTCAAAGTTGAAAATGGTAGAAAAATGATTTTTTTTTGTCAAAGGTACCATCTGTGGGCCTTGATTTTCGTACGATGGGTAAATCCCTTTGAAAAGAGACTTAACTATCGTAGGAAAATCCCACAATATTTTGGAGTTGCCATCAGTCTTTTTAATGATGTGACTGAACATCAGTTTTGAAAACAAAGCAAGTTTAAGTTCTGAAAATGGTTTAAAATATCTGACTTCATACTTAAACTGGTCGACTCTCAGAGATTCCTAAGTAAGTTGTTCATTTATGAGTTGGGGAAGCTGTTAGGCACCCCACCTCATCCGCTTTTGCGGTTACCTACTTTAAAACCGCTATAGTCTATGGTCATTCTTTATTTATCGTTTATTCATCTCACCAATTGCTTTTATCTCATTTTATTGAGATTAAGCAAGGAATCCATATGTTATTTCTACCAAAATTTTGACAACATAATGGCTGTAATATGGACTCCTGGGGATAAATAGTGATCTCCATGTCATTTTATTTAATCACCTAATAGAAAACAGTTTATATAAAAAAAAACACTCCAAATCAATCATCCACAACATCATTGTTGTCCTCCTGACAACTCCATATCTGTCTACATCTCTATCATGAATATACATAAACCAATATAAATCATCATATTTCTCATGATGACTAAAAAAAATAAAAATAGATGTGAACAGAGAACTAAATAACCATCACGATAAGAGTTCGAGCCTTGGACCCATGAGATCTAAAGCAACTTGATTCTATAACAATGGTCGAAAACGAGGTGGTTTTTGTATCTTTCATATCCCCTGCATATAGCATGCTTTGCAATTAAACAAATCATTAACTTATATGTCATTAAAAGAACTGAAATTAATGTAAGGGGAAGGTAAGAGTAGTACCTCAAGCTACAGTTCCATGTAACTAAAGGGGACAGGAGGGTTAGTACATAACATATGTACAAGATAAAAATACACAATGCATAAGCTACTAACTACAGGATGTGTACACATGTGTATACAAAACAAGTTTATTTATGTATTGTCTATCCAGTCATCTACTCACATGTTATGCAATAACTATAAAATGCTCCCCTAACTACAATTATTGGAGATGCTATAAATCATTTGGCTGTGGGTTGGATCTATTTCAGCAAGAAGCACCACCGTCAAACACATGTTATTACACCATAAAGAAACATCCAATTAGGCATTACTTTCTCTAGTGCAACCCTGTCATGGCAACTACGAACTATATCGTTCAGCATAGGGCTTGAAGGTTCGTGATCTGGACTATTGGAAGTGAATCTGATTGTGGTGGGGGATAGGTGAGGCTGTTGGCAGGACTAATGGTACTGATGGCAATGTCACCGCTGTTGATGGCATCCAGATTCGATTCAAGTTGTTGCCCCGATTCTAACATTGATATTTGTTGGTCTCAGGATTGCTGAAAGAATCAATTTTGTTCTAATTACTCCAAGACCATAACCATAAATGTGAAAAAAAGAAGAAAAAAGAAAAATAAAACAAAATAAAATAAGGTGGTTCTGCTGCTTTTAAACACTGGTCATCATAAGAAGTACAGAGAGAAAATGGTGGTGATCTGTATGCCTTAAGAAAGGTTTGCTAATATCAATCACTGGTATGCCTGATTCCAATCACCAGACCAAAGGAAATCCTCTGATATAGAGGTTCTTGGGTGGTCAGTGCAATGGATAGGTGGGTTACAGACATAAATCGGAATGCAACCCAGACACAATGTTTATATGAATGCCTATAGCCAGGACTAGTCATTGCCAGTTTGCATTAGTTCATTTCAAATCATCACCTCATGATTATAAATGCCTTGAGAAACCCCAAATGAAATTATTACATTACAGGTGGCTGCCCAACAGGCTATTATTGTTTTGGGACAAATTGAAGAATAACATGTTTACGATTTTGGGGCAGCCAAAAGAGTCTATCATACACTCATGTAGTTATTGGCAATCCAAAGAATAGATCAATAGAACAATTTAAATGCCATCAGCTTCGAGAAGGATTAAGACCATTACAGAAATCACTTATATGTGGAGAGTATTCTTAGATGAAAACTGCAAAAACCATGAGTTAAAGTCCAAAACATAGTGATATGAAGCAAGGTTATCTAAATTAGTATCTTTGTCAAGAAAGAAACTAACAAACAAGATAGATTACATAAGGGGTAGTGCTGCAGTCATATTTTTACAAGACAACAAGATGCCCATACTTCAATACAACAGCATTATTAACAATAATCAGATGCTCAAAATACAATGAGGCCCAGAGAAAAAATACTAAATATTATACATATGGGCATTTTCGGGAATGACTTGAATGTTATTAATGAAGACTAAACAGCCAGGACAAATCTGTGAACAAAAACCAACTTAAATAAATGGGAACTTGCAAACATAGTTTCGAATGAATCTAATTTGGGCTTGCTTTTGGCAGCAAGTAGACTACTGAGTTTATGAGTCTTAAAGTGATGGAATGTGGCTAAAGTAGCACAGTTAAGAGAGATGGAATGGATCTTGATATAACAGAAGTGGTGAGAGTTGTTTTGTTGTACAGGGATCATAGGATTTCAGTAAAAAACATTTAATACATTAATGGATGAGAAAGAAAAAAAATCGTGATGTAGCACTATAAAGTTGCCGAAAATGAATTGGCTTGATTAAGGGGACAATACATAGGTATATACATATAAAAATAATTCAAACAAATGCCGTAATC
>JAOXJP010234609.1:0-10137 GCA_025762735.1 Platanus orientalis
TCATTTCAGCATTGAAAAGTGATTTGCATTTTTTGGGGTGTGTGCTTATCACTTTTCAATGTTGATGTGAGTGATCAGATGCCTCTGAACATTAAATTGTGCACAAATTTTGAGTGCACAGAATCCAGAGCGCATAAAATAGGGTTTTAAGCAGTCCGGCTTTTGTGCACTCAAAATTTGTATGTAATTTGTGCACAAAGACCAAGGGGTGGACACAGCAGCAACGAAAAGTGATAAAGTACACAAATTGCACATGAATTTTGGGTGTACAAAAGCCGGGCTCGATTTTAAGGGTTAAAACTTAAAACTATAAAAAAGTATTTGAATGAAGCATTTGAAAGAAGCACCAAATTCAAAAAATATCACGTGTCAGTTTGTAATGTGGGGACACAACGGAACATTCTGTTTTGGGTGCAGTAAATCCTTTCCCTTGGAGGATAACTAAATCAGCCACAAGATCAATGTCCAAGTTCACTGATACGTAGTGAATCCTGTAGCTATAAGTAAGGGCATGACGAGTGTTAAACTATCAAAACACTGACCCAATCAAATCAATGCACCTAAAATGCATATAACTACAAGAAAAGCGGATTTCCACCAATGACCTAAAGCACTGGGAGACGTGGTGGGAAAAAGCGAATCACCGCATCTTACACCTAGTTATAGGTGTTTTTTTCCCACCACATGTTGTAATAAGTATTAATAATTTCAGTAACAAAGAATAACAGAATATACTGAAATTCTTCAAGCAAATATATAACCAACAATCCGTGTGAGGTGATGACAAAAACCCTTAATAGTAATAAAAAATATATCTCTAGTTCATGTACGAACCATAAAATAACTCACAAGTATATATATATTTCTGAATTGTGTCCGAATAGAAGAAGTAATCCAATAGTATATAAAAAAACAATTTGCAAATAAAGAGTTAGGAAAATTTATTGCTTTTTTAGTATACAAGTCGTATAACACACTGTTTTTAAAGTGATATTCATCAGCCACTCTCAAGGTACAAAAGACTTGTTCGACGATCACTTCCAAGAACACCAACACCTCTACCAAAACCTCATATTCTTTAGGCCAGAAGGAGAGAGTTACGGCGCCGTCCACCCCATCATCTCTGTTAATATAGTCTTTAAAAAACCACTTCATTTTTTTTTCCATTCCAACATAATAGAAAGTTAATTTAACAATACTTTATTAAGAAGAAAGGACACAAATAATGGTTCAATAAACATTCTGGTTATAGCTTCCTCACATAAAACGAGAAGAAACAACGCTGACAAGTATTGGATATCTGCTTCTGAGCCACGGTGGTTACGAGCTATCAGTACTTTAGGCAACCTCCTAGGTTGTGAGTAAAATTTTAGTGATGGAAAAGCATGAGTGAGGGGAATGAAGCAACCATTAATGGAGAGACAGGGAAGAAAAGAGTGGATAGAGCAACGAGGAAGGGAGGGACAAACATTGTTGAAATTTCACAAGATGAACATGATTTTTTTTTTTTCCTTTCTGGTATGAGATATACCATTTGAAGAGATGATGAACATTTATAAAAAATAAAGGATATGCTAACCCCATGGTCTCCTACGATTGGTGGAAGAAAATAGGTAAAGATCGTGGCCTGAGCATCCCTTCTTTACTAGACTGAAAGGCTAATATAAAAGGGGGTGAAGAATATGAATTAAGGAATCTTTAGCATCTCTAACAGTTACAACCTTTACTTAAAGAAGAAAAACAAACTAAAAAATTGAGGGGGAAAAACATCCATTATCGATTATTACATTTTTTATATTTAACAACCATTTGGTTATTTATGTTATGTATAGGTTTGGAACAAAAGTAATAATTTGTCCTATAACATGATAGTATCACTACAATTGCTCATGAACAGAAACAAACCACTAACGATTTGTTGAATAAACCAGGTGCAGAGAGACTCATCGTTTTCAGAATAAATATTGTTAAAAAATGAGACAGGAGAGAGGAGATAGGAATGAGGAAATTGAGGGAGAGGACATGGGGCATTAAGAGAAGAACACTCACAAGAGAAGACATTCTCCTTCACCAGCTGCAGCGATTATGAGAGAGGGATCCCAACTTCTGTTTCAGCCACTTTCTGAATTGCATACAACTTTTTTTAATCCAACCAAAAGATCATTCAATATTTTAGCGGTTTAACAACCATCATTTACTAAAACAAAATAATAATAATAATAATAATAATTCATTAAGATAAGATAGACAAAACAATCAAACTTGCAACCAAAAAGAAAAATGATAATAATCGAACTTCCAACAAAAAGAAGATAACAACCAAGCTTTCAGCAAAAACATAACAAGCTTCTTAAAAGATACCAACCAAGCTTGCAACAAATGCACGTTCTTAAATGATTTACTTTTCTTTTTGGTAATGTCTTAATTAAATGATCTACTTAATAACATTCTTCACCAACATAATCACAACCACCCCATTCTTCTTCTTTAACTTTGTTAGTCCTTTCAACATTCTTGGAAATTCTTTGATGTTCTCCACTAATCGGAAGGAGACATGAGGATAGGTGCTAATCACGTTCAACACAAAAGCTTTAGTAACTGGTTTTAGGATTTCAGCATAATAAAAAATTTTGACTTTCCATTCAGTTTGGGTGACTGAAGAGCCTTACACAAAATAGCTAAGTCTTCACTACTGTACAAATTAGTAACAATAGAAATGGCATAAAACTTTCAGACAAAATAAAAAACTTAGTAAATAGCATAAAACTTTTCAGACAAAATAAAAACTTAATGAAAACCGAAAATCAGAATATCATTGAGAGGAAGATGATGATTAATTATTTTTTGTATCCCTCGCTTAGTCAAGGTTTCATTCTTAAAGAGTTTAGGGCAACTAACGAATGACATCTTAACAAGTTGGAATGCCTATATTAAGTAATATAATTAATGTTAATTAATATTAATTAATATTGACTTGATGCTAAATCCATACACATTAGGATACCTAATGCGTATAGATTACGCATTAGTGTATGCTATATATAATATACACATAGGGTATGTTATTTATAATTTTAAAGCTTTTAAAGAAAGTTAATAAATAAAATATAAAATAATACACCACATCCTAACCTGGTTTGGTTCAGACCAGTTTGCCCGTGATGCAAACAATCAATCCCATTCAACCCCTCTTCTTTAGAACCCTTTTTTCCTTCAGTTCCTCCATTTATTTATAAGTTGGAGTTGGAAATTCTTCACTTCCAATGTAAGACTAAACTTTTAAATGAAAAATGCTTTTGAGTAGGTTTAGCATAGAATCACAAAAAAGTCAAATGACTTACTTTAATTCAAATTTCTCTCCAATTGTTTTATTAAACACTATCAGATTTAAGGTAGTGAGGTTACTCAATCCACATAATTAAGTAGCCTATAAAGATTTTATTTTGAATCTTTAAATATGAAACAAATACAACACGTATCACCCAACACCTAACATTTCAGGGTCTCTACAATAAATCTGCTACGAATGTTTTTTTTAAATATCACATGTCAACCTGATTCCATATGGACTTAAAGCTACTTTTACAACACCTGATTCCATATGTAAATGGGAGGCTGGGAGTGAATGTTCTACTCCCAAATTGTCTACCCTCTCATGTAACAAGACACAATGGCCGTATAAGATTAAAACCATAAAAACAGCTTTTTTTTTTATAAATATCACATGTCAATCTGAATCTGGGGACATGGGAGAGTAGAAAATTTGGGTGTAGTACATTTGCTCCCTATGTAAAGAGTCAGAATGTTCTGCATGGGCCACACACCCCTTGAGGAGGAGCCATATCCTTTGCGCCACGGTACATGCCACAGATGCAAAGGGGATGGGACCCATACACTTTTAGCAGGCCCCCACCCCCTTTGTGTCTGTGGTGTACCGTGGCGCAGAGGATACCAGTCCCCTTTTGGGGGCCAACGGTGGACAAAACACCCTGTCGGCCATGTAAATTATTGTACATTACAATCTTTTTTTATCACAGCACTAAAACCAGATCAATTGTGACAGGAGACCGATCACAATGACCGCAATAGCATTTTGAGGGTATTTTAATAAATTAATATGATTGCTGGTTTGTCGGTGGTGTATGTATCTTAACACCCTCAAGTTGTTTTTCCCTAGTCGTTGAGATAGATCACCGGGCTTATAATTCAGTACTTCAATCTGAAAGAACCCAACAAAGAGGATCTTTGTAATGTGGAGAACAATTATATAGAGCTTGTTTGGACTATCACCTTTTTTGACATGTCAAAAAATTTCATGTTGTCGATATCCCGGTGTTTGACAACAACTTAACAGACAAACATGGTCCCAGGTAATTAAGTATGAGAAAAGCTATTTTGTTTAGATCCCCTCTTCAACCACTTGGAAGGATGATGTGTTAACCCTATCATATAAACAATCTTTTCTCATTCGCATCTGTGGTTCACAAAGCAGATTTAACTCAAGCAGCGACCTAAACTTGTTGAAAAAAAATTGCGTACTTCTATAGTTTGAAATCACCAATCAAGCAATTTTTTATATGTGGCAACTTTAATTGTTGTTTGAGCTAAATCTGCTTGAATAAATGTTTTGCCTCCAAAATTTTAATTAAGGGTTTGTGTTCCACCTTTGAGGGGGCTGGGATTAGGTATGGAAATCAGTTTTTCCTGATGTTTTAGAATGACACCAGGGGGCTGACACATCAGTGCCGAAAAGTGACTTTCACTTTTAAGGGGGTGGTTATCACTTTTCAATGCTGATGCATCCACTCCCTAATGCCATTCTAATATATCAAGAAAAGCTGAATTCCGTACCCAATCTTTTCCACCTTTGAGGTGATAGTGGTAGGGATGTAAAAGAGCCGGATTCGATACGGATATTACTATATTCGAATTCGGCTCATTTATAATCCAATATTTTTTAAAGGAACAGATATTTAGTTGAATCAGATACATATATGTTCATATTTGTATTAATTAAGTTAATTGAATATTGGATACGAATATGGATATATCTGATTAAACAAAATCATTAAGTTAGATTACCATATTTGTATCTGCTAGGTTAGGATTAATGTTAAAAGTAATACAACATAACCTACAATAGTATAAAAAAAAATAAAAAAACTTACATTATTTTAATATGACTATTAACTTAAATGAGCGGTATTGTTAGGTGCGGTATTTTAATATATATATATATATGCACTACACTATAAACTACGAAATTTACTCAAATAAAATAAATGAAACACTTATTTGGATTCGGATGATAAAACTTCATTTAAGTAGATCAAGATTAGTGATAGATACTATGTATTAAGACAGATTCATCCCTTGCACTGGTGCTAACGATTGGCTAGGTCCTCCCCCATCCACAAAATAGCAGTGCCCTTTAGGATCCAAACTTATGTTTATCATTAGTATATATGAACACACATAAATTTTTTAATTAGTCCATGTGGAATTATTCAAATTTCACACACTTTTATCAGTTTTATCAGTGATCAACTAAGCAATTTTGGAGACAATTTTTCATTCACACATTGACTGTTTTAAGCATCCAATTATATGGAGTTGTTCTCCTCGTTGAAGTGAACATAAATCCATATACACTCACCTTAAATGACATATGAGTCCTATTTTTATTTTAACTCAAACATAACCATCTAATCAGATTTTACACAGAAATAATCTAAGTGTGTTTTTTAAAACCGTTTCCAACACACAAACACACAGATAGATAGATATATATATATAGGGGTGTCAACAAATCTGTGCTGAGGCAAACTTTTCCTAGGATGAGGCTTTTCTCCGTTTGATGTATGCAAAAGCCTATGTTAAAGGGGGGTGGGGGCTGTGACAGAGCGGGGGGGGATTCATTTCACTTTTGAGGGGTGATGTGACATCCCAAAAATGAAATGATACCCCAGTTGTGTCTCTGCCCTAGACGTCACAAAAGGGGGGCGACGCAGAGGATATGAGGCCGTAAAAGGGTTGCCACATCAGTGTAAGAAGTGATTTACACATTCCCCAAAAAGTGAAAATCACTTTCGGATAAGTAACCTAGTTCTGCTCCGGCTTGTAAGTTTTCTAAGTGAAGACTGTCACCCACCTAACCCAACCCAATCCCATCGAAGCCTAGCACAACGAAATCCGGATAACAACACAAATCTACACCCTCCTCCAATCATGTACTGCCATTTGTCAAGAAAGTTAATATCTTCCGCATCGTGTCTACTTTGAATGCAACCCTCCCCTCCTGGGTCTTCCCCTCATAAAAGGGGGGACACCTTTTTTATACCCTTTTCTGATCGGAGGGAGAGAATGTGCACCAGCTACGAGAACCTTCCTCGTTCTGATCTCCAAACTCGCTCTATGAACGATAACAAAGCCAATCATTCCCCCAAAATGTCTCGCAAAACCAGAACCAAAACCAGAAAACCAAAGTTTCTCAGTCTTCGGACAGAACTTCCCCCGGAAAGTTCGCCGGAATCTGTCGAAATGACCCGCCAACACCAACTCAACCTATTTCCTCTACACCCAGAAAATTTGTTTGAAGAAAGAGACACCCACGTCGACAACGTCGCTTACTTCTTCGACACCGACGGTGGCGCAACCTTGAACGGCCTCCTTGGGGGCGGAGGAGGAAGCGGCGGGGGGTTGTCCTCGGCGGAGGACTCGTTGACTCAGTCTCTTCCGTACAGCTACGGCGGACTGGATAGCGATGAGGGGGCGAATTTGTTGGCTCGGACAGCTTTGAGATGTCAGGGGCGGGACGCCAGGAAGGAAAAGTGGGTTATTTACTCGGAAGTGGTGGAGAAGAAGGAAGACGAAGTGAGTAGCTGCGAATCGAAGGATTTAAGGAATCGAAATCAGAAGCAAGGGTTGTCGTTGAAGCTGGATTACCAGGAGATCTTGAACGCTTGGTCCGATAAGGGTCCACTCTACATCGACAACGAGTGTCCGCAGACCGTTCCAGACCTCCACGATGAGTGCTCCCTTTCCACTGTAAGATTTTCTCTCTCTATTGTTAGATTTCGTTTCATGAATCCGAAACACCTAATAGGAATATTTCATCTCGGGGATCGATTCAACAAAGGCTCTGATGCCTGATTGTAGATCCCGTGTTGGTAAGGATACAGAATTCCAGATCTGGAGATGAAAAGATTCCAATCCCTTTACTCTGGTCCGTTAATGTTCAAGAACAATTTAACTGATAGGATGGTATGGACCGTCAGATTCGAATTGTTTAAAAGCTGTTGTGGTCTGGTTATTTATTGGGTGCAAAGTTCTTCGCCAGCGGGATACCACCAGTCTTCTTCTTCTTGGAAGGCGAGGGGTCGAATCCCCTTGATGGTATGCAGTGCGCATTGGAAACGCCAGCTCTCCCGTTGCAGTACGGATGGCTGGCCTGTTGGTCCGAGTGTGCAAAAAAGTGAATCACGAACAAAAATAAATAAACAAATTAACTTGCGCTTTCCAATGGTGAGTCCCACTGTTTGGGATAATAGAGATAACGTAATCTATCTTCTTCTGCACTTTTTGCTTTTTGTGGGCCCATGCACCGAGGCGCAGTTCTGCTGTCATCATCATCAGCGTACCATAGCGCAGTTCTGCTGTCATCATCATCAGCGTACCATAGCGCAGAATCTTATCTTTATTAGTGAAATCTGAACGGATCTTTTTTTTGGGGGGAGGGTAGAAAATCCGAATGGATCTGTAGTAAGTTCAGAAGGTCTGGGCCGGGGTTACTTCTGCTGGCCAAGTTTGGGCCAAAGGGATATTTGGTATGAAACTTTAGCTGACTGAGCCTGAACGGCCCGGTCTGAAATCGTCTACGCTCGGGGGCCCGGCTGGTCAAGCTGGCCCATCTCGGCCATTTTGCACAATAGATTCTTCGAGGTCAAGGGCTCAAGGGAACAGATGTAAAGAATACAAAGAGAGGTAAGGGGATAGGTACATATAAGCCAATATATAGGGGTAGAGTTGTAAAATAATTTAAAAAAATTAATAAAGAGGAAATAAGTCTAATATCTCACAATAATTTTATTTTTTATTTTAAAATAGGAAGATCCTGTTCTGTTATCCCAAAAGCCCTTATTATTATTTTTAAATAAAAAGAAAAGCCCCAAGTTTTTTCGTTCTATCTCTTCTTTTCATTTTATGCAAAAATATTAGGATTTAAAATATAGAATCCAGCTTGCTTAAAATGCTATTGAATCAATCTCACATTCATTACGATAGGTTAAGACAATTTATTTGGTAATTGTATACAATTTAAGAATGTATAGAAAAATCATTACATGTGGAGGTCTTCTTGGTCTTGTGATTGACGAAGTCACAATAATTAACCGAGGAATGCATAGAGATTTTCTCACATAAAGTCTTCTTACTCCTTTATCGAAAGTAAAAAAAAAAAAAAAAAGTCTTCTTACTCTTGTGATTCACAAAGTCACGATTCCAAAGTCAACCACAAGAGCTGGATTACCATAACGTTGGTTCCCTGAAGGTTTTACCCTTTTGAAGAGGGTTTGGATTATGTGAGAACAAATCTTGTGAGAACCGTGAAATAGTGTCTATGGTGAATTATATGCTGACATGCGTTGTGTTTTGGGGTTAAAAACGTCAAAAAAAATGTTCATTTGAAAAAGTAGGTGTCCAAAGAGAGACACCAACGATTTGGGCTTTTTATTTAAGAAAGGGAAAGGATCCGCTGCATCCAAATTGTCTGTCCCTCCTTGTCTCCACACACAAAGGATGGGATATATAAGCGTAGAAATGCAGAAACAGTTTTCAAAAGAAAAAAAAAATTATGAGGTGAAGAAGTGGCATTTAATAAGTTTCCAATCATATTATTTTAAGGGTTTAGAAGATGTAAATCATTTAGTATAGGGTTAGTGATTGCTCAGATCATTCCCTGGGCAAGTAAATGTTAGAAAAGGAATTCGTTTCACCCAGTTTATTTGAATTTTTAAATATTAAAATAATATATTATGGTCTATTTACTAAAGCACTCTCCAGATTTATTTTTTTGGATCTACTGTGACCTACTTTTTGTACGTTTGCAAAGCAATTTGGTGACGTCACCTCTCTTCAATGGACTAAAGTATCTTTTTTTCTTTCTTTATTCGTAATTTTGTTGGTTAATTGGTTTTTTTTTTTTTTTTTTCTTAATACGATGGACAGATGTTGGCAGATAGCTGTTTACGGGGGAATGCAGGCGTGCAGAGAGTACCCGATGACGGGAGTAATGCGGTGGAAGGCGTAGATGGAGAAGGAACGAAGGGGCAGAGCCGGGAGGCAAGGGTGTTGAGATACAAGGAGAAGAGGCAGAGCAGGCTCTTCTCCAAGCGGATCAGATACGAAGTTCGCAAGCTCAACGCCGAGAAGCGGCCTCGAATGAAGGTTTGTTGTCCATCAATCACTGTTAGAAATTAGTTAGACAAGAGAGCGGATCCTCTCCTGCCCTCTTATGACCTGTTAAAGTCCTCTCGAATAGACGACGCGATAAGTTGTGAGAAAAAAAAAAATGAAATCATCTATCAAAAAGTGTAATACATATTTTTCTGCAATGGGTCATGCCATCCGTTAGACAGGTCATAAGGAGACAGGTGAGAATCCATTTCTCCATGGAAAAGTAAGGGCTATTATAACAGTTATTATTGGACAAAAAAAAAAAAAAAACTTTATACATTATTTATCATACTTACTGTTTTTTAAATGTTAGTAATGTTTTATTATAAGGTATTTATTTTTGTTGTATCAAATAATAACATATAGTATTTTTAGGGAGCAGAGCAAATTTGTTGTCCAAGATGGTATCCATGGCATAATGTCACAGACTCAGCTTCTCCAAGCTCTTAAGACCGTGCGACACTCGTGCTATTCCCGCTTGTAGACGAGTCAACCTAGCAAATACACACACTTGGTGTCTAAAACACAAGATAACACTTAAGGAGTAAAGGAATGGAAAGCTTTATTGCTATCCAAGAATACTTACAAGGCTTATAATGCTTGAGAACTCACTCCTCTTGAGTTGTTTGCAAATGAGGGGGTCTTCCCCTTTTATAGGCCCCCAAGGGTCCCCTTAGCCCTTAT
>JAOXJP010234610.1:0-10137 GCA_025762735.1 Platanus orientalis
TCTTGTCAAAATACAAGCTTACTGGATGGCAATAACAAACAATTTAACCCAAACAAGAGAGAGAGAGAGAGAGAGAGTGTGTGTGTGTGTGTGTGTGTGTGAGAGAGAGAGAGAGAGAGAGAGAGAGATGGTGCTACCTCCAACACCGTGAAGAAGACTGAAATCAAGTTGATCCGCAAAATGTACCATATTATCTTTTGATAGGGAAAGATGCTGCGAAAGAACATACTCTGTGATTCTTTTGATGATGAGATGTCTATCCCATTGCTCACATTCCCAGACTGTCAATTCAGTATAATATAAATTGGTAATATATTGATCATCTTGAAACATGGAAACTACAGTTATAGAGAGACTACATAAGCATCAGTAAAATGTATCACCTGTACTTTCGGCAATAGTTCCATCTTTAAATCTCCGAAGCTCTGCCTTCTCTCCCCAAAACCTTCTGAATTTGAGAACCTAGTGCACAAAGCAAATACCATTAGCAGATATTCCTCGAGATTTAATTGAAATGAAGAAGTCAAATACCTCCACTTTGTTCTCAGCATTTGGACCAACATCAACGACTCTAAAACTCTTCTCAAATGAGCTGACTAATATCCCGACAAGCAATGGATCACTACCAAACTTTGAGAAACCCTAGAATCACAGATATATTATAATGATTTGATTATCAAAACAGTCATCCTATTTATATGACATGATGATTTGTAAAAGCTTAGTTAGAACTCATACCTCTTCCAAAATCCAATCAGAGGGAGTGCTTCTCCAAGTAACACGAATAGATTTTGCTCTATCATTTAGTCCTTGTTCCAGAAGAGAATGTACCTTGTCCTCATATATTCTCCAACATTCATCATCCAAGCAAAAACCAGATGCATAAACCTCACTTATTCCTTTGAAATTCAATCTGAAAAAGAGTAAATTTGCATAATAAACATCTGAAAACAAAGATATGCTGTCCTAGAAATTTCCAGTGAGCACCTATGCCAATGCAGTTAGCTTAGACACACGAGATCAAATGACCACTAGAAATTTTAGTAAACGTAATAGTTGACAAGAGGTTTACTACACATGAATGATGGAATATAGTAATTGCTAATCTATTTACCAGAGATCATATCAGAGAAAATATTACAGATATAATAGTTTAAAAGGCACACCTTATGCAATAATCATACTTAGCAGGGAAGTCAACCTTGGTCATAAAAACCTCTTCAAATCCACTGTCCTTACATTTGTCCATGCAATTGAGTGTCAAAGCAGCCTCATCTCGAAGCTGAAAATTTGAATTTTGTAACAATGTGCTAAAAATGAAAAAGAGAAAGAAACATAGACAAAAGGCCTAATATTGTCCAACTAATAATATAAACCAAAAGTCATATGTAACATTCTACTACCTCTAAGAAACCACTCCTCGTCACCCGGAATGCCAAGTTATAATGAGCAAATGAATCAAATAATACAACTGGAAATGATTGCAGATACTGCCTTCTTTCCTGTAATTTCCAATTCCTGTATGAATATTGATAAATAACGGAAAGGAAATGATTTCATAATGAATGTGAATGCCCAAAAATACCTGCCTACGTGTGTAGGTGATGAGTATAGAAGCTATGATAAACAATTAAACCAAGACCCAAGAGCAAATATTTGGTAGAGAGAGGGGGGAAGAGAGAGAGAGAGAATATGACCACAATATCAAGCCCATATACAAATCAGTCACATAAAATGAGCAACAAACCTCCTTTGACATACTGCATTGGCCTTGAGGCTGAAGCAAAAGGCCCTTGTCCCATAACTTAGAAGCGGCTGTGAAGAAATAAACAGTTTGGTATTTCAGCATGTACACATTAATGCCTTAACAACCTAGTAGGAGAGCCAACTATAATAATGAACTTAAAAATACATGATGTACAGTAACAAATAAAGATTAAAAAAGAATGAAGTTTGCAACATCAGTTGAAAGAAAATACACATCTAATTGATACTATTAAAAGTTCAACTGCACTTCTACACTCACAGGCAAATTGAGTCAAGGTATGCATTTTATTTACAAATTAATGGAAAAGGGGGTTATGAAAAAGAAGCTTAGGTGGGTTATCAATGTAAATCAGCATACCTGTCCTTTCAAGAATTAAACAAGTTAAGGAAGCAAAAATAAGACAATTGAAGGTCCGAGAAAAGCCCAGAAACCCAAAAACAGGGTCTGTGAAACAGTAGCACTTTAATCAGTACTAGGTTCACTTTCAGCAGTCCAATCAAGTCAAAAATCCATCAAGGGAAGATCAGAGTGTCTCATGATCGCTCGAAAAAAATTTCATACAAATCAGTTATTGGAAAGTGGGTTTAACAGCAGGAGGTTTTGAGCTCATTGCCAAGTTCCAGTTATGATGATGATGAACAACAATAGACTGATGGTACCACTATCTTGAAAGTTAACAACAGGATTTTCGAGGAACAGTATCGAAATCATGATGAACTGGTGTTGTCTATATATGATAATCTTTTTGAGTGGGCTTCAGTGTGGCTCTCTTTTGATGAGCAGGAATGGGGTGATATTTGGCATGAGAGGCTGTAATGCTATGTAAGAGTGGGTATAGTAATATAGTCTGTGCATTTTTATTTTGTAGGTTGGTATTCACTTGCGCGGTGATTCCTTTTGCTTGTTCTTTGTTTTGGTTTGCTTTCCTATTTCAATAAATGATTATCTTTACCACTAAAAAAAACAAGCAGATCTTTCCCTTAAATACAAAAAAAAAAAAAAAATGATAACAATTCAGGTCATTGTTAGGTTGATGTGCTGTATTCAGCAAGGTTCAAAATGTCAGTGTTGAAATGTTGGCCGGGCCAAAATAAGACATAATCGGAAATGTCAAAAAGAAAAACTGTAAAAAACATGAAAAACTTAGGAACCATATTCTAATCTAACTACATAGCATAAGGGAACAAATAGATTCATTAGGAACAACAACTTATTTTAATACATAATTACTACCTGGGTGGAGGTTGTAAGGAGGGACATGGCAGTTTGTAATTTAACGGCAGATATGGCCCTAAACAGAGCGGAATGGCGGAACAGGATTTGTGTAGCTGACCCCAAATAGTTGGGATAACGCTGTTTGTTGTTGTTGTCGTTGTAATTATAGCATATATTAATACAAATATTATAATATTCTTAATAAATACACATGCATTTATTAGGATATTGGTACATAATGGTTGACAATCATATTATAATTTAACTGGATTAACAGAACAGAACAATTAGATTCCCTTCTTTTTCTTCGTTCTTCTCTTCTTCCTCTCCCTCCTTTTATTTTATTTGGAATTTATCGTTTTTCATATATTTTTTAGCATAACAACGCAATGTCAATATTAAGCAATAACATATGGTGAAAGGAGAATATTCACTCAACTTTTTTTTTTTTAATCAATAAAGAAAAGTTTTATTAAAAAAAGAGATAAAGCAAAGAACAAAAGAAGCTAACAGCATGAGAAATACTGGAGAGGCCTCCTTAAGCAAAAACTAATTCATCCCACCCCAACATCCAATTCGTTCAACTTGTCGACATTGTACATCATGTCATCCAAAAATTAAAGTTTTATAATGTAGTTAATGTTTCATGTCAATGTGGGTAATATGTCATATTGATCTTGGTAGACATGGACATATGTCAGGTGATATATATATAACATTTCGAGACATCTGATACCATGGTCTTCAGGAGCATAAACCGAATATAGTTGATCGAGATAAATGGAGGTGGGACAACAATAAAAAAGTACATTCACCACTAAATCGTTTTACTATGGTTTGGAAAACATTACATCTATCACTTTTCTTTATAAGGGCATTTGGATATCGAAAATTCCCTTCCCAAGTTAATTTTTTCATATGGAATATTTTACTAGATAAAATCCTTACGCTCAATCATTTAAAGAGTGGAGAACGGAATCTAGCAAATAGGTGTAATATGCATGAAAGAGGAGTCGCTTGATCACCTCTTTATTCATTGTTTGACGGTGCATAAAGTGTGGGATCTCTATCTCTCTCATCATATTTCTTGATCCTTCCCAAGAAACTCCATTGATGAGGACATCAAGCCTATGCAGCTTTATAGGCTTCATTATCGTAGGAGGAGGCCCACTGTGTTGCCCCCCTTTGGTTCGAGTAGGTGTGTGGGTCCCACATGTTTTGGTGGGCTCATGGGGATATTATGTATCCTTTATTTATTGGATTATATTTTATGTTATTTGAGTTTGGTTTAGTGTCTTTTGTTGTACCTAATTTGGGTCTAATACGAGTCTTTTATGTTTTGTTTACATTTGGAACACATAGGGTATTTATATTATTGTTTTGGGCTATGTTATAAAGCTAAACTATTAGGTTTATTGGGTTGGTCAAGCAACCCATATTGGGGCCATTGTTTTGTTTTTTTCTTTTCTTTTCTTTTATTTCATGTAATAAGGCCCATTAGAGTCCATTAGTATCAGGTCATTGAAGTAACCCTAATAGAGTGGGTTATAAATTAAAACTCACCTCTTTAATTTCGGTAATGAAGGAAATTTGAAGTTTTATGCTCTTGGAGGTTTACACAATTTTGGGTGTTGCTCTTTTCCTTTCAATGGTTCCTCTACATTGAAGCTTTACGTGGGATTGCTAAAGCAAGGGGTGGGATTTCTCCTAGAGGTAAGTTTGGTTATTATCTTCTTCTTCTTCCTCCCTCTTTCTATATTTCTCTGGTTTTTTTATTTTCCCCTTTGCTGAAACCCATTTCATAAACCTTATCTCCATTAAACTTGTATTCCATCACCCCTATACCTATCCACACATCAATCGTACACTTTTTTTCATCCCTTATTACAGTCCTTCACCATCTAAACACTCTCCCCTATCATCCTTATCAATCGGATAGCCAAAGATACCAGAAAATTGACTAAAACCTATTCAATGATACAGACACTCTGCAATCCATAAATTTCCAGCAAGTTTTCTATGCTTGGATTTTGTGTTTTACAAGGGGATTTATGTCCTGTAACCTGCGGCTAACCTAGGACATCTTTCCTAAGTGTTTTAGATTGAAAAAAAAATTTAAATCCACTTTTAGAACCAATCAGCCAGATTGGAAAATTTTGTTATCTTCACAATTGCATGTATACCTCTTCTATAATGGGTGGAGGAGCTTATGATTGGTTGCATGGCATCAGTCAAATAAAAAGGGGGATTGAAGTGATTGAAACTAGAAGAAATCAAGGGGTTTACTTCAAGTAAATTTTCTGCTGGGTATTTTGGCATTCAAAGTGTTTGATAAAATGTTTCAGTGGAATTCTACAGCCTACACTACATCATTCATGGATGTTTATCTTCGGTTGGTGGATAGGATACCTAAAAGGCATTTCTAAGGTCAATTGGCAATTTCTCCCGGGGGCTACTTGTTGGGGCATGTGGAAGAGCAAGGCCAGTGGGGTGTGGGTTATGAAAAGGAATCAGCAAAAACATTGATGTATTTTTCAGTCTCATCAAATTAAAAGTTAACAAGGGTGACAAGGTCAGATTTTGGATGGATGTGTGATACTCCAGGGAGCCCCTCAAGGATCTTTTCCTTTCTTGCTTCAATTTAACATTATCCAAAAATGGGTCAATGCAAGAGCACATGATTCAATCGAGAGTCTTCTATTCCTAGGACTTAAAACCTAGAAAAAATTTGAATGACTGGGAGATAGAGGAAATTGGGTGTTTGTTGGAAGTTCTGGATAGGTATCCTGTTGGAGGCCCAGAGTTGGAGGATGAGATGGTTTGGATCCAGGACGAAGAGGGAGGTTTATCTGCTAAGTCAATGTATGGGCAGTTTTGCTTGCAGAAGCCGAAGATCTCACTTGGTATTTGTGCCTGGAATCCTCAAATCCAGCTTAAAGTTTCTACCTTTGTGTGGAAGCTATGGAGAGATCATGCTCCAACAATTGACAATTTGATTCATAGTGGGATGGTGATTCCCAATTGGCGTTGCTTGTGTATCTCAGCGGGTGAATCTTCTATTCATCCTTTCCTCCACCGTTCATGGGTGTATTCCTTATGGAGTTATTTCTGGGCCAGGTTAGGTATAGAATGGGTTCAGTCGGAGTCAGTCAGGAGTCTGCTTGCATGTTGGCCTTCCTATAAGAGTAGGGACTGGAATGCTATGGATCTTAGTCCCGGCGGCTCTTTGGTGGTCAATTTAGGAGGAGCGGAATAAAAGACTTTTTGACAGATCCATAAGACAGCCCTGAAAGGTGTTGGATGATGTTCTGTCAATACTGCATGATTGGTTATATGGATCCTTGTCAGGGACCCAGCCTCCAATTGAGGCTTGAATTTTTTATTGGGATCGCTTAATTTTCTCCAATCGTTAGCCTTTCTTTGTTTGTGTGTTGTCTTTATTTCTAGCATTCCATATGTTGGTTGTATCTCTTTGCTCTCAGGTTGGCTAATATATTACTTTAGTTTCCGAAAAACAAAAACCTTGGCTTAAGTGTTTGTAGGTTTCTTATGGATTGGACTTCTATCTATAATGATTTTGATGATATTGAGTAGTCCTCTATGTGGGATGATATTGTTGTCTTTATTTCTAGCATTCCTTATGTTGGTTGGTATCTCTTTGCTCTCAGGTTGGCTAATATATTACTTTAGTTTCCCAAAAAAAAAAGCCTTCGCTTAAGTGTTTGTAGGTTTCTTCTGGATGGGACTTCTATCTAGGATGATTTTGATGATATTGAGTAGTCCTCTATGTGGGATGATATTGTTTTGCTTTGTTTCTCCGTTAGCCCTTTTCTATCCACCGGCTGTGTGAATTGCTCTCTCTCTCTCTCTCTCTCTCTCTCTCTCTCTCAAAATCAGGCCAATGTTTTCTTCAAAAGCCTTCAAATCATATTTAAATATAAATTTAAATAATCCATCTCAAATGGAATGTGATAATATTGTATATATTGCAACAGCTACACTAATATCCCAGGTTCATTCCCAATTGATGAATGCATTTTAATGTTTGCAACCATCACGATATAATTAAAAAAGCTATTTATCTCCAACAATCAGAAAGCATAAAGGAAAACACAAGGGACTCCAAGCAGTGGCATGTGACAGTTAAACAAGAAGAATTAAAACTGTAAGAACAACATGAAGAATGAAAGACATACCAATGAAGTCCAATGTAACACGAAAAATCTGCATTGCTTTCATTGACCGGTTAATACGATTCCCTCCAGATTCCGTTGCAAGGTATGACATTATGAAAGAAATCAAGAAACCATTTAAGCAATCATGGCAATATATAGAACTTCTATGCCGAGCCCAAACCTGCATCATTAAGACGGGATCTTATACTCTTACTCCCAATCTACCAAAGGGCAAAAACTGTGCATCATTGTCAGTTGCAACTAAATGAATTCAACCCCAAATATTCAAGATAACTCAAAACATACTTTCAGCAAAATTAAAGCTTCTCCTAGTTCCTTCCACCCAAGAAAAATTTTCCTGACAAAATCTGCATTCTCCTCTAAAAACATATCTTCCAAGATGCTGCTATTGTACTTCAGTGTAGGTTGAGGAACACTCCCTTCTACTGAAAAAAAAAGTGACAAAGTAAAGGATATAATTAGATAACGTCCTCGTATAGCTCAAGAATGAGATCTTACTTGCATTGACAACTAAGGTTGCTGAGACTTACCATGATTTAATCCGCGAACATTGTTTCGTACCAACTTCAGCTTTGATAAATTAAACAAGGACGTTGCTGTTGGAATTATCCTTACATAAAACCCAGGAAGCTCAACGAGCTCAGGAACCACTGAGTCATAACAAATATTATCAGTTTTTTAAAGTGCAAAAGTAAGATTATAGTTGGTATGCAAGACAAGGTCCCAATTAACCATGTCCCTGATCCAATTCAATTTGAAATAACAACAAATTCAAATAACAGAACAATTGAATGCAACATTAATAAAAATTCCAATGGCAGCTCAAATCAACAGACCTGGATACACAATCAAAACAGGTTTCCGCGCCTCGTTTCGAAAGGTTGACCATTCAATCTTTCGAATTAGTGAAGATGATGTCAGATAATTCTTGATTATGCTCAGGTAAAGGCATCTTTTGGCATGGTAACGGTGATTCAAGTAGTCTTTCTCATGGAAACACTCCTGCCACAATGGTGCAAAATCTCAAACTACTGTTATCTAAATTCATTGCTTATTCTAGAGACAATTAACGAGTGAAAGAAAAAAAAAAGCACCTTAGGCATGCGAAGGAAGAGATCGACATTCAAATCAGGCTTGGCGATGGAACGTATTGAATAACTGCCGCCGATTTCAATAGACTTGGGCTTTTCGAACGTGAAATCAAATTTATCTGCACCGATATCTCTTGTAAAACCGGGAGCTGCATCTGCACTAACCTGCATAGTTTTTGAAACAGCAGTAGAAAGTTGGGTTTAGATCAGAAGGGATTGAGAGCAAGAATTAGGGTTTCGGGAGAGAAAAAGAGGAAAGGACAGACCTTCAAATCTTCGGGGATTTTGTCGATAGCTTCTCTAATGGCGGAAATCGTGTCGTCGATAAACCGAGTCGTCGTTGTTGAGTAGTCGAGCTGGACCTCCTTCAAGAGCTCTGTAACTTTCAACTCCATTGATTCTGTACCAAAACCGGAACTCTCCATTGTTGTTCTTTCTTCCTCTTCCGGTTTTGCGGCCGAAGCGACGGTGAGCCTGTTTTAGGGCTGAAGTGAAAGTGGCGGGACTCGGGAGAAACGGAGTGAGAGGAGCGAAGTACGATTGCGGGAACGCGTTTGGCAAATAAAACGCTTAACGGCGATTTTTAGGTCTCAACCCAAGAAAGGGCGGATCGGTCCTTCACGGTTCAATGGTCAGTCGAACCAGTATACCCGCCCTCATAAGGTGCACCCCACATGCAATGGGGGCACGTCACGTCAAAAAGAAATAACTTTTTGGGAGAGGTGGCAATCATTTTTTGACCTGACATGCCCTGCTCACGGTTATCAAGATCCCAATCCAGATAGTAGGATCTACGATCCTAAATCATTCAATCAATTTGATTCTTTACCAAAATCTTAGATTATAAGATTGTTGCAGAATCTCATCCTAAATTGTGGGAATCTTACAATCCTATGATCTAGAATGATAAAAGTGATCATGATTGATTCTATTTTGATGCTACCAAAATAAACATGTTTTATAAATATAAAATACCAAAATTTAATTTAAAACATCCATAATTATAATCACTAATTACTTAATTTAGATTAAACTATTAAAAAAATAATATATGAATACGATTCTTGATTATCAAATTATTTACATCATTTTGTTTCTTCCACTATAGAGTTCAACTATTCGAGTTGAACAGAGCCAACCAACCCTTATAACATATCCTATTCAGCATTACTCAATCAATATTCAAGACTATAACTCATTATAATAGATTTAAACAATAGTCAAGCTGATGTTGGTTTGATTAGAATTATCATATTATAATGTTATTAGTTTGTAGGTAAAGTTTCAAGTCAATTAGAGTCAACTATAATCATATTTCTTGTCGCAATGTGAACTTGTACCATCTGAGAATGGAATACCTTCCTTTTGGAAGAACAACTAAAAAAAGAATGAGTTTCGTGAGTTTTTTTGTTTTTAATCATAATGAAAAGGGATTAAAATATAAATCATCTAATATGAATCTACTTAGTTAATTGAATATGTTTTGTTATTGTGGTGTTTGAACTTTTAAAACATTGTAACTTGAAACTTGGTAACTAATTATTTTACTTTTTAGGTAATTTAGGTTGAAAAAAAGTATAATATTTTCTTAATTAGTAGATATGTAAAGTAAAGAAATTGCATTATGTTAAATTTTGTTTAGTTTATTTTAATGATTTTATTAATTCTTTAACATATATCATTATTATTGGGAGGTTTTCACTTTATTTTTTATTAAAGTAAAATCTTATGACTTTTGATCCAATCTATGAGGCCCCCACCAATCCTACGTAAGATATCAATTTTAACAACTTTGCCCCACTTTACTTTTTTTGGGGGGGGGGGGGGTACCAATCTTGAGGGCAGTAAAAGGTAATGTAACCCATGG
>JAOXJP010234611.1:0-10137 GCA_025762735.1 Platanus orientalis
GTGTCAATCAATGGCATGCCTATGTAGGCCTGTGTCAACAGACAATCATTCTCCTAAGGCCCAGTCAGGTTGCCTTGAATTGTATAGAAAAGAGAAAAAAAAAAAAAAAAGAATAGAAAAGAATATCCCACAGGAAAAGGAAAGAAAATAATAATAAGGACATGAAAAAATCAACTTTTCATGGCAGCCAAACAACTTAAAAATGATGTTTCGAGAAAAATTTGTCACGAGAAAACCTTTTCAAGGCAACCAGAGACTCCCTGGGACTAAAGAAAAAACAAAAGCTTCTTATTATGGTTATTTTAATGATTTATCAAAATCATGAGGGTAGTTCGGACATTTGACAAAGCAAAGAATAAATTGGAAAGGACGAAGAGACGTATGATAAGAACGACCAAAGGAAATTCAAAACGACACAAAAATAATAAACCCATTTTATCTTTATCTTACAAAAAAAAACCTCTGAAGACTGTGTGATGCCAGAAAAAGGCAGGAAATCTGCCACTAACCAGTAAGTACGCAACGCGTGTTGATGTAACCTCGCATTCTCCGTATTCAATTGCATCCATCCACTTTGCAGTTAACTAGACAACCGGACACTCTCTTTGTTGGTAGTTGGCATGTACTACTCAAGACCCCGCCTTCTTTTTCTTTTTAGAGAATAAGTAGCAAATGCAATTAGACAAATTTGTATTTGTTAAGACAAATAGTGAGTTCTTAAAAAACATAAGATTAATTTAGGAATCAAGAAGAAGCATAAATCAAAATCGTAAGATAAATATACAATGAGAGTTTATTGAATGGGTTTGGTTTGGGTTGATACATATAGTTGTATGCCCTTATAACTCATGAACCCAACACAAATTACCACATAACCCTGATCTTAATACGACACGAACCCGATGTGCCAACAACCCAACACAAAATAAACGGGTTAGGGTTGACTGCTAATGTGATTCTGTTCAACTCACCTTGACACGATTAATAAATGTGTTGAGTTCGAGTTGAGCCATATAGTCGTACACCCTTAGCTCAATACAACATGAATCCGATCCACCAACAACCCAACATGAAATAAATGGGTAAGGGTTTACTGTTAACGTGGTTTAGGTCAAAATGGTTCAATCCTCTTTGACACGATTAATATATGTGTTGTGTTTAGGTTGAGCCATATAGTTGTATACCCTTAGCTCGATATAACACGAACCTGATTTGCCAACAACCCAACATGAAATAAAACGGGTTAGGATTGACTATTAATGTGGTTTGGGTCAAAACGGGTTAACTTGTTTTGACACAATAAATGTATTTGGGTTTGGCTTGAGCCATGTAGTCGTATACCTTTAGCTTGATACAACACAAACCTAACGCACGAACACTGATTGCCACCCCATTATGAGAGTGGGAGAGAGAAAAGAGGTGGTGGAAATGGTCTAGAAGGAGGTGAGAAGCCAAGAAGATGGGCCAAATATCGTTGCGATGCCCCCCTCTGCGATGCTCAAGGGCTGAGGCAGAGGAGGGGAATCAATTCACTTTTGGAAATGTCACTTCACCCCAAAAAGTGAATTGATTCTCACCTCTGTCTCGGCTTCTGAGCATCGCAAAGGGGGGCGGCGCAGATGATATCACCGCAAAAGATGGAACCACGAAGAAAAAAATAATGAAAAAAACGGGGAAAGAGTAATGACACAAGAGATGAAGAAAAAATGAAGGAAAAGAGTGGTGATGTAGGAAAGAGGAAAAAAGTTGTTAAAAAGTATGATGATGTAGGAGAGAGAAATACAAAGTAAAAAGATTGAAAGCCATGTCAAGGAAAGAGTTTTTCTAAAAATCAGAAGAAAAAAAGAAGGAAAACCTAGAGCAACCCACATGCTAGAGGAAGGGGGCTTGTGGGCACGGTAAACCGTACCCCTTTTTCTTTTTTGAAGTAAATAGTGAGCTCAAAAAAACATAAGATTAATTTGAAAATATTTGAGAAAACATAAATTAAAGTCATATAATAAATAAAATAAATAAATAATGAGACTTTACAACAAAAAAAAATCAATTCCTTAAATCCGGATTCTAATTCCATAATCATCATAATAATTGAAAAGAAATCAATGTTATAAGATACATAAATAAATAAAATGAGAAACAAATTTGACCCGCCAATACAAATTACCATATAACCCGAGGACCCAACATGAAATAAGCAAGTTAGGGTTGACTGTAAATGTGTTTCAAGTCAAAGTGGGTTAACATGTTTTGACATAATTAATAAATGGGTCAATTCGTGTTGAACCATATAATTGAACCTAACACGAAATAACCAGTTTAAGGTTGATTATAAACATGTTTCAGGTCAAAATGGGTTGACTCACTTTGACACTTGACACAACTAATAAATGAGTTAGTTTGGGTTAAGTCATATAGTCGAATTATCATATAACATGTGAATCGGACACGAAATAAGTAGGTTAGGGTTAACTGTAAACATGTTTTAGATCAAAGCAAGTTAACCCGCTTTAACACAATTAATAAATTGGTCGGTTCGGCATAAGTCATATAATCATATACCATTATCTTGACACAACATGAACCCAATCCATTTACATGAAGATGGAAAAAAGAAGTTTTTACATGATAAAAAATTCTCTGGAAAAAATAAATTTTATATTAAGAAAACCATTAATTAAGAAATAAATAAATCTAAAAGAAAAAGAGAGAGAAAAAAGAAAAAAAAAGTGGAGAAAGAGAGGATGGTGATGATATATATATATATATATATATATAGCCTCATAGCCCTTTTTCTCTCTCATCCATGTGGACACTCAAACAAATTTTTTGCTCAAAATATCTCCCAAAACACCCTATAAAATCCTCCAATATTTTCTCTCATGTTTCCTATTAAAACGAAAGATTACCTAATATCACTCTCCATCGTGATCTTTATCTTTCCTTCAAGATGTCTTCCTCCCTTTCTTCTGGTCTCTCTTGCCTTTTCATCTTCTATGTCGTGTCATTGATTCCTCTCTAATTAATTTTTTAAAACACTAAACAACTTTCTTTCTTTTTTATGTTCGGCTTGCACTCTTGCTGGTAAATGATTTTCCATTTTTTTTCTCTTTGCCACATAACTCTTCATATTTTCATCATCTTTCTCCGTCTTCCTCACACTACATCACATTATACCATTTATCTTTATTTTCTTCATTCATCTCACTTCAGTTCCGTCTTCCTCTCTATGTGAACATTGTATACGACGGATATGAAAAGGCACCTTCTTTATATCTTGGAACGGTCTTCCATCTAAAATGGAGGATATTGGTTGTTCCTTTGAAGGGATTAGGTGACCCTTAATACAGATGTACAAGTCACAAGAGGATCTAGGGCCGGGAAAAAAATTGATATCTCCTTATCTACTTAGACTTCAATCCCTTTTAAACTGAAAAATGGCAAGGATGTTATAACCGCAATAGCCATGATCCCTTCTAAAAACTTAGTTCTTCATTGAAATCACCCATTTGATTCCCCACACATCAAATCGTAGTATCCTCTATATGAATCTGTCGGTTCTCATGAGGATGATTTTTAAAAGACAAATATTTAAAGACATCACCCACCAAACGGTGTAACAACCACTTTGTAGGTCAGTTAATTAATAGCTTCAGCCCTTTGCTATTCGTCCTAACCTTCCTTTCTTTATGTAAACCATGGAGCATTAGACTACTGTAGTGAGGGGTAGGGAGAGAGAGTGTTCAAAAAATTGGTTTAAAAATTGGTGTTCAAAAAAGTGTTCAGTTGAAAAAATTGGTGGGCAAAAAGAGACATTAGATTCGAAAACACACGTGTCAATCAATGAAACCCCTAGAGGTTTGTGTCAACACAGACAATCAATCTTCTGAGCAATTACTCTTCAATTGAGTTAGTCAATCTTCGGTGCAGGATATGGATGTCTCACATCCGGTGGTATTGCTATGTAATTTTGTAAATATATTTATTTTCTACTGAGTTAGGTATACATGAAGTGCCAGCAACACCAGTCATTAGGACCTCATCTAGGAGTGGCAATTTGGGTCGTGTCGAAATAAGGGTATATATGGTTCAACCTGAACCCATCCCATTTATTAATCGTGTCAAAGAGGATCAACTCGCTTTGACCCGAAACATGTTTGTAGTCAACCATATCCTGCTTATTTCGTGTTAGCAGGTTAGATTCATGTTGTGTCAAGTTAAGGGTATATGCCTATATGGGTCAACCCGAACAACCCATTTATTAATTGTGTCAAAACGAGTCGACCTGCTTTAACTTGAAACATGTTTACAATCATCCTTAACCCACTTGTTTCGTGTTGGGTTCATGTTAGGTTCACAGGTCTTGTCAAACATTGCGGCCCTAACCTCAACAAGTCAGCAATGTGGTTGCCTATCAAGTATATTATATCTGTTGTGGTTCTCCTTTATGTGGGGGTTAGGTAGTACAGTCATGTAGTAGTAACTAAAACACTATTGTATAACAAACTTAGATATAGAGCTTATGTTCTTGGCCAAAATAAAAATAATAATAATAATAAATAAACTTAGATATCTGTGACTAGGAATTGATTTAATTATGGTTTGTTTATCTTGGTATCATGGGTCTAATTGGTTAGAGCATTGGGTGCTATGAGCCAAAATGAAGGTATTCAACCTTACGGAGAGAGTTTATTGCTTTGTACTTATCCAAATTTCTTTGACAAAGAAGTGTATGTGAGTTTGTATGATGTATATGCTGACATGTGTATTCAGGTAAAAGACATCCAAAAAATGTTCCTTCTTTTTAGGAGAGAGAAAGAGAAAGAGAAAGAATGTTTGGGAGCCATGCAATTTGCTACATATAGTCTTATTCCTTCTCCTCTCTTTTCCTTTTTTCCTATTTTTTAATTAAAACCTTAATCTTCGATAAAAGCTTCATTTCTTTACACACTCCTTATTGTTTCTATTTTCTCTATGATTTCATATCTCAATTTCTTTTCTTTCTCCTACTTTTTCTTTAACATTTCAATCTCTTTTCTTCCTCATATTTCCTCTCTAACCAATTCACCTTTCCATCTTTCTCTCTATTCTTTTTTCTGTTTTAAGTTTTGTTTTTGTTTTTGTTTTTTTTATATTCTTATTGTTGGTTTTTTGTTCAGGGTTTTAAATGGATTAGTACCATGAAAAGATCTGTGACAAATGCGAAATTGTGAATTACATAGTATCGTCATTGCTCTTCATGTTGTGAGAAGTAATAATGTTATTATTTTTTTATGAAGATACTAATCCATATGGCCTAAAGAGGGTTCTTATGATTTAAAGTTGAAAATTTTGTGTTTAACCTATATTTTTATTTTTATTTATTTACTTATTTATTTATTTACTTTTTTGGAGTTCAACTCCACCATTGGATTCTAAAGTAAATAAATAAAGCAAAACAAAAATATAGGTTAATAAACACAGGGTTCTGAAGTACTTGAAATGCCCCCAAGCAATAGAGCTTATTGCAAGTACTTCAGAAGCCTATTACTTGCATTCGTTTCCCAATAATTTTAGAATAAAACTAGATAGAACATTCTTCAAAACCATGCAATTAGTTTACGGACTCCTTTGGTTTTAGACATTTTTTTAAATTTTATTCTACTTTATTATTATTATTATTATTATTATTATTATTAGTTTGAGTTAGAGCATGTCAAAACAATTAGGATTACATATGTATTAGCCAAAATGATATATAACTATCTAGGTTTAGATTATATTTAGAACAAAAATATCTTATTTTATACTTTATTTTTTTTTAGTATAAAATTTAAAATATTATCCTTTCATTTTAGATGTTCAAATAAACCAAATGTTTTATTTAAGCAAATATAGTCCTAACTCATGGCCCGCGCGAACTTGTACGGGTTCACTACTAGTAATAAATGAAGAGAAAGTGAGTGAGAGGTGGGGCAGCCTCGTACAAGAAAGAAAAAAAGAGTATAAAAAAAAAGGTGAAGAATGATGATGTAAGAATAAAAAACAAAATTGTTAAAAAAAAAAAAAGAGAGAGAAGTCTTTAGATGATAGATAATAACCAAAACGTTCAATAACATGTCAAACGAAACATTAATGAGAAAAGAAAAAAAAATAGAAAAATTGATAAAAAAAAAACAAAACAGAATCTATTATAGAAACCCGTTTACTTTAATATAAAAGTATAGATTGTTTGGGTACACACTACAGACACATTTTCATCGCAGAACATTTTCTTCCCACAGAAGATAGTGTTCCATGATGACGAAGTGTCTAATGTTTTATGGTGAATTATAAGCTGACACATCATGTGTTTGGGGTTCAAAAAAATCTTCATATGTTAATAAAAGAGACCAAAAATGATGTTCAATCCAGGACACCAAAAGACATTATATGGAATAAAAACATAAAGGATTTTGTTGACCACCTTAAGATCGTTAACAACCAATGGGCCTAACATCCAATGGAGGTTAGTGTTTTTAAGGGAAGCAGACACACCAAATCCTGAACAGAACATCATTTCCGAATTCAAACACATCATGTGTCAATTAATGGCACGCTTACATAGGCCTGTGTTAACACTTACACAGTATTGGCGAAGACACAATTCTCATCATCTCATTAGATTTTCATAATTTATCATCTCCATTGGCGGGCTTGTTATTTTCGAGTCTCCATCTTAATAATAAAATCTATGATTAGAGCCAAAATGATGATTATTGAAGATGATACAGCTAATGTTATTCATTATCAATATAACTCAACACAAGCTTGTCCTTGAAAAATTAAAAGCATGTAACATGTAGATCATAGAAATCCTTCGAACAAATGGACAAATATGGTTACAGAGATGTCAACTAAGACGCAAATAATCTCAATACAAAAAAAGAGAGCACATAATCTAGTTTTAAAATAAGGGATCAAATGCCCTGTTGAGGATTTGATGTCCAGATCAGGGGACATCATATGAAATAAAATGGGCAGGGAATTTGAAATTTCATCAAACTCCCACCCATTTTTTCCCATATGACAATTCCTGATATCCTGGACATCACCTAGACACCAAATCCTCGGTAGAACATTTTCTTCAAAAAATAAATGTTCTGTCTAATTTGGAGTCCCGGACACCAGGGGACTTCACATGGAACAAAATGGGCAGGGGTTAGATGAAATTTCAAATTCCGTCTCATTTTATTTCATATGATGTCCCCTGGTGTCCTGGACATGACATTTGCTCCCTAATTAAGTTAGTTTTGTAAAATAGTATTATTGTAAATGCTAGGACTTTGAGCGTCACTTCAATTTCATTATAAAGGCTTCTTTTATTTAAAAAGATACATAAAATTCGGATTGGTTAATGATAAATCTTTCATGTTTTACACGACTTTTTCAATAAAAGTTTTCTAAGGATCAACTGTTCCTTAAAAACCATGGTTTCGTGTCATTACTATTATCTTTGGAGGAGAAAAAAAAATGTTCTACCCAAGATTGGTGTCACCAAGACACCAGTGGAACTCATATAGAATAAAATAGGTGGGAGTTGGATGAAATTTCAAATTCCCACCCATTTTATTTTCAATGCAGATTTCCTTAGAGCACGTTAATTGTAGCAAAACTGAAGCACCAGGTGACACATACACAGAAAAATTGAAAAAGCACCCGACTGATTCACTTTTTGTGGTGGTTTACTCTTTTCGCTCACACACCACCCTGGTGCTCAGTTTTGCTACAGTAAAGAGCACTCCAGAAATTCGCTTAATTTTATTTCATATGACGTCCATTGGACATTTGCTCCCTTTAATGAAGCAAATGTTCTGTCCAGGATTTAGTGTTCAAGGTGGGGTCTTGGACACGGGGAATGATATGTGGAACAAAATAGGCTGGAAGTTGGATGAAATTTCGAATTCCCACCCAATTTGTTCCATGTGTCATCCCCTGGTATCCAAGACACCAAATCCTGAATAGAAGATTTGTTCCTTTCATTAAATTACACTAACATGCTATGACTATTTATAATATGGCATGTAGATAAATATTTTAAATATCCACCCAAATTGATTTTTTGGTCTAGGTGTTAGACTCTAAGACAATCACAGCATAATTTAAATTTTCATCTAACCATTACCCATTTTATTCCATGTGAAGTCCCCTGGTGTCCTGGACATCAAATCTTGGACAAAACATTTATTTCGTTATGTGGGTGGTTCTCTACCATTGAAAATGTGAGGAACAAAAAATATATATATTTTTGGTAATCAACATATAATATATAGATTAAGGTGGGACATAACCCAAACCACAAACAACAACATAAATCAGAGAATCCTCTAACCAAACAAGAGGTATAGAGGACCACTGGATCTGAAAAACATAATTGATGCCGTAGGTTTCCAAGAAGAGTGCAGTCCATTTGGAAGCCCTTGGAATCCACGGAAAGCTAAAAACATCAAGCGTGTTAGTGATAGTTCTAGAATTCATACCAAGCTCTTTTTCAGGTCAATAGTATAAAATTGTGGTTACTGCGAAGGAGGAAGATCAACTCCCTACAGTCACCTTCAATAACTACTTTCATCAGTCTCAATACATGAACTTTTAAGAGGCCTAACCGAAGTGTCATGTAGTTCACAGCATCGATCGACCAGCAAATACCTAGCGCCGCTTGGGCATACAAAACATAAATCATCCTCTCTGGTTCACTTCTATGGATTCCCGATCCCATAAGCTCGGGAGGAGAGGTTAGACCAATCCTCACCAAATATATACTACTCTTCAAAAGCGAGGGAAAATAGGCCAGTCCATTTTTTCCATCGGGATCCCAATGAATGGGTTTGGTCTTTAGGAAGGGATCCATCTGCCACCCCATTTCTTTCAACAACATAGTCGATAATCGATTTTTGCCACCTAGGTCCCAGTGAATAGATTCCAAAGACTCCAATTGCCCCTTCATTTCTTTCGACCGCATAACTGACATCAAGGAGATAGACTTCTGTCATGCATCGCCATTCAAAATAACAAGATCTTGAAGAACTCTTAACACATACGAATCCAATGCACCATGAACTTTCTTTAACTCCGGACCCACCATGGTTGCCTGACCCGAGTGGGAGTCCAGATTTTTGCTTCCACCTGTCACCTGAATGTGAGGAACAAGATATTGTTAACCACATTTTCAATGGTGGCTCTACCATTGAAAATGTGGTTCTCCACCATATGGAATAAATGCATATTTCATATTCAAAAAAAGCATCATCCACCCATTTTATTCCATATGACATCCCCTGGTGTCCTGGGCACCATCCTAGACACTAAATCCTGGACAGAACATCCTTTCCCGTTTTTTTACAGCCTTCGTAAGCATACATGAACACATCTCCAAGCAGGCTTGATGTGTGCCGGGTGCAACTGAAACATGCCTGGCCCAGCCCTGCTTCCAAACATGCTGGCCAGTGTCGCATAAATTCAAAGACTATTATCCAACAACACGATATTTACTAAACCTAGCACAGCCAAACAGAAATAAATGTCTCTTCCGGGAACAAGGTTAAACCAGCCAGGCACTACCCTGCTTCCAAACATGTCATCGACTAGATATGATATCACACGAAAACTCAATGCTACTAAGTGATTTGATTGTTGGGTTTTAGTAATTTAAAACGTATTTATCCAAATCTCATCCCAAAGCGAAGGCCCCACGAAAGCAACTATAAAAAGTTGTCCAGAAGCCACTTATTTTTTAGGAAGGATTCTGTCCTCCTCCCTTAACGAATGTTTGGTCTGCTGGGCATGGGCATTAGGGGGCAGACACATCAGTGCCAAAAAGTGATTTACACTTTTTGGGGGGCACTTATCACTTTTCAGCACTGACATGTCGTCCCTTGACGCCCAGCAGACCAAACATCTGTTAAGGGAAGCGAACAAAATCCTTCTGGCTTATTTTTTGTCTCTCTTCTAAGGGTCCAACCATAAATAAATTAATGGGAACCGGGCTGATATCCTCTACGCCACCCCCCTTGTGAGCCATTCAATGGCCACACAAGAGGAGGGGGAGATCAATTCACTTTTTGGAGGTGATGTGACATCTCAAAAACTGAGTTGATCCCCCCCCCCCCCCCCGGGGGGGGG
>JAOXJP010234612.1:0-10136 GCA_025762735.1 Platanus orientalis
AATATAATTGAGATTAATACAATTTCAGTAGTTAGTAAATTAAACAATCCTCGTGGGTTCGACACTCAACTCTTACATTTTATTATTTGAGCAATTCGTATACTTGCGATTTCCCGCATTAGTTGCTTCTCTTGGTTACCCATGAGGGTACAAGTGCCATAAAGATGTTTAAGCTTTAAACGTACACCGCACAACTTGAAGCTCTTAGAATGGAGGAAGATGAAGAAGTTTCTCAATTTAATGCCAAATCATATAACTTCGTGAATGTGATGAGAAGTTTAGGAAAAGTCATTTTGGAGTCGAAAGTGGTTTAGAAAGTTCGATGGTCACTCCCCAAAAGGTTAGAGGAAAGCAATGGCTTAGAGACCATGAATCTAGAAGAGTTGATTGGATCTTTATAAATGTTTGAGGCCACAATTAAGGTCACAACCAAGAAGGACATAACTCTTAAGGTAGAAGAACTATCCAAATCCACCAAAGATTCGGATGATGACTTAGCCTTGGTGGCTAAGAAGTTCAAGTAGTTGTTTTAGCTAAGGGATTACTCAAAAAATAAGCAAATGAAAATGTAATTTTCCAACTATAGAAAGAAAAAAGATTTCTTTAAGGAACCTCTCATTTGCTATGAGTGCAAAGGGAGATGACATATTATCGAGGATTGTAGCAATAAGGAAAACAAGTACAAGCTAAAGGGAAAAGCCATGGCTGTAACTTAGGACGATGAATCCGGCTAAGGCTTTAGAACATGAGTCTCAAAGTAGTGAGGAAGTTCCCTCACAAGAAATCAAGCATTCATGGCTTTTAACACTCCTATGAGTTCACTTTTGGATACAAGTGACTCTAGTAGTGAGGATGAGGGAGATGATGAAAAAAAGGAGGATACCTATGATGCACAAGAGGCTTTCAGTGACCTCTTTATGCAAAGTGTTGAGTTAGGGAATAAGAACAAATAACTCAAGAGGGAAATCATAGAGTTGACTGAAAAGTTAAAGTCCCTTAAAGACACTATCTTCACTCTTCAGCAAAAGTCTTCTTCAGAAAGTGACAAAGATAATGAACTTTCCAAAGAAAATTACTTGGTCCTATGTGCCAAGGAGGAAATGAGCTTAAAGATAGTAGAACTAGAAAAAAAGCTTGGTGAAGCTAAACTATTTCTAGGTCTAGAAAATGACAATAGGAAGCATGAAAATAGAAGGCTTCTTGAGGCCAATCAAAAGTTGTCTAACAAAGTTCTTGAGCTTAAGAAGAAGCTCAAAAACATAGAAGAGGCGAATGATGAGTCTTATAGTGATGACTCACTCATTTAAGAGTTGGAGGACCAAATCAAGACCTTAAATGAAAGGAACAAAACATTGAACTCAAACCAACAACAAATTACCAAATGTCAAACCTTTAAACTTACTAAGGTTAATAGAGTATGAGTAAGAAATGATGATCCAAAGTGTTTGGTCATTCAAACTGGAGTAAGAGCCGGAAGAACATCAAAATTGTATCTTGATAATGGTTGCTCAAGACACATGTCTGGTGAGAGGGAACTATTTCCCAACTTGAGGAAACTCAAGGTGGCTGTCACATTTAGTGATGGAAATACTGCCAAAATCCTTGGGGTAGGAACCATTGTTACCCCTGGCATACCACTATGCTCCAAGGCACTCTATGTGCAAGGCCTCAAATATAACTTGGTAAGCATAAGCCAAATTTGTAATAAAGGCTATAGAGTTTAGTTCGGTAAAGATGGATGTGTGATCAAGGATCACAAAGAAGGCAACATCCTAGCTGAAGGAGTAAGAACAAGTGACAATTGTTGTGTCATTGATCTCCATCCTCAAGAAGGGAACACTTGTCTCATATCCCCAAAGGACGAGACAAATCTTTGGCATCAAAGATTAGGCCATCTCAACTTTAGAGATTTCGCAAGGCTTAGCAAGAATAATAAAAGACCTTCCCAAGCTAAGAAAAATTGACAACCCATTGTGCAAAGGTTGTCAAATAGGAAAACAAATTAGAGTCCTTCACAATAAGATTACTTAAATAGGGACATCTAGATCCCTAGAGCTTCTCTATATGGACTTGGCCGGTCCTACTAAAATGAAGAGTCTAGGTGGTAGAAAATATTTTATGGTGGTGGTTGATGATTTTTCCAGATTTACTTACGTAGCATTCCTAAGGGAGAAATCCAAAGCTTTCAACTAATTTCTTAACATTTGTAAGAGAATTGGGGTTGAAAAGGAATTAACCATTAAGCACATTTGAAGTGATCATAAAAGGAAATTTGAGAACCACAAATTCTCGGATTGGTGTGATGAGATGGGAGTCAAACATGAATTTTCATCCCCTAAAACTCCATAACAAAATGGAGTGGCTGAAAGGAAGAATAAAACTCTACTAGATATGGCTACATCTATGCTTACTAGCAAAGACTTAGCCAAAAGATTTTGAGTTGAGACAATTAACACCACATGTTATGTCTTAAACCATGTCTATCATAGAGCCAGAACAGATAAAACAACTTATGAATTGTGGAGTGGGAAAAAACCAATTGTTACTTAAATAGGGATAGAGAACATCTTGAAAATTTTGACAAGAAAAGTGATGAAGCTATTTTCCTTGGATACTCCAACACAAGTCTACCGTGTTTACAATATAAGGACTTTCATAATGAAAGAGTCAATTAATATAGCAAAATAAGGTACAAAGTTATGCATGTGTGGGTTATGGTGCACAATTCTTAGAAATGGTATGCAGTTATGCATGTGGGGGCTTGTGGTTCACAACCCTTAGAAATTTTATGAAGTTACGCACATGTGAACTTGTGCACAACTAAAAATGGTATAATGTTACACAAGTGTGGGATTGTGGTGCACAACTCCTATAAATGGTAAAAAGTTAGGCATGTGTGGACTTGTGGTGCACAACTAAAAATGGAACAATGTTACACATGTGTCGGATTGTGGTGCACAACTCTTGAAACCTGTACGAAGTCATGCATGTGTGGGCTTTGATGCACAACTTCTAAAAGTGGTGCACTACTCTTAAATAAGGTACAATGTTATGCATGTACTTGTGGTGCACAACTCTTAAATAAGGTATAAAGTTTTGCACGAGTGGGATTGTAGTGCACAATTCCTAAAAATGGAACAAATTTATGCACGTAGGGGCTTATGCATAACTCCAAAATTAGGAACGAAGTTATGCACGTGTGGGTTTGTAGTGCATAACTCCTTAAAATAGCATGAAGTTATGCTTGTGTGGGCTTGTGGTGCACAACTCCAAAAATTAGGTACGAATTTATGCCCCTGTGGGCTTGTAGAGCACAACTCCTTAAAAATGGCATTAAGTTATGTATATTTGGGTTTGTGGTGTATAATTCCTATAAATGACACAAAATGACTCACGTAGGGGCTTGTGGTGCACAACCCCTACAAATGGTACGAAGTTCCACCCGTGTGGATTTGTGGTGTGCAACTCTTAAAAATGGTACATGGTTATGCACGTGTTGGCTTGTTGTGTACAACTCCAAAAGTAGGTACAAAGTTATGTACGTATGGGGTTGTGGTGCACAACACCTAAATAAGGATCAAAGTTACGCTTCTTTGGGTAGGTGGTGCATAACTCCTAAAAATGGTACGAAGTTATACATATGAGGGCTTGTGGTGCACAACTCAAAAATTAGGTACAAAGTTATGCATATGTGGGCTTGTAGTGCACAACTCCTAAAAATGGTACGAAGTTACGCATGTGTTGGACTGTTGTGTCCAACTCCTAAAAAAATTACAAATTTACGCATGTGGGGCATGTGGTGCAGAACTCCTAAATTTTGCGTGAAGTTATGCATGTGTGGGTTGTGGTGCACAACTCCTATAAATGGTACAAAGTTTTTTTTTGATATGTAATTATAAGTAAAGACAGGTTTTAAACTCAGGTCCAACCCCCCACAGACTTTACCAACTTAGCAAGTTGGCATCTTCAAATGGTACTAAGTTATGCAGGTGGGGGCTTGTAGTGGACAACCCCTACAAATGGTACAAAGTTATGCACGTGTGGACTTGTGGTGTACAACTCCTAAAAATGTTACATAGTTACGCATGTGTGGGCTTGTGGTGCATAATTCCTAAATAAGGTACAAAGTTATGCAAGTGTGGGCTTGTGGTGCACAACCTTAAAAATAGTATGAAGTTATACATGTTGGGCTTGTGGTGCATAACTTCAAAATATTATACGAATTTATGCACGTGGGGGCTTATAGTGCACAACTCCTTCAAATGGCCCCAAGTTATGCATGTTTAGGCTTTTAGTGCATGACTTCTAAAAAATGTATGAAGTTACGAACATGTGGGATTATGGTGTATAACTCCTGAATAGGTATAAAGTTACACACATGATTGTTGTGCATAACTCCTAAATAAAGTACAAAGTTATGCACGTGTGGGATTGTAGTGTACAATTCCTAAAAAAAGTACAAACTTATGCATGTGGGGGCTTGTACACAACTCTAAAACTAGGGACGAAGTTATGCATGTGTAGGATTTTAGTGCAAAACTCCTTAATATGGCACGAAGTTATGCCCATGTGGGCTTGTGGTGCACAACTCCAAAAAGGGTACAATGTTGCACAACTTCAAAATTAGGTATGAATTTATTCTCTTGTGGGTTTGTAGAGCCCAACTCCTTAAAATGGCATGAAGTTATGTACGTCTGAGGTTGTGGTGCACAACTCCTATAAATGGTATGAAGCTACTCCCATCTAGACTTATGGTGTACAACTCCTAAAAATGGTACAAAGTTACGCACATGTATGCTTGTCACTCACAACTACAAAAGTAGGTACATAGTTATGCACGTGTAGGCATGTGGTTCACAAATACTTAGTAGGGTACAAAATTATGTACATATGGGGTTGTGGTGCAAAACACCTAAATAATGAAAAAAGTTACCCATGTTTGGGCTTGCAGTACACAACTCCTAAAATGGTACGAAGTTACGCATATGTTGGCTGTGGCGCATAACTCCTATATATGATACGGAGTTGCACACTTGGGGGCTTGTGGTGCACAATTCCTATAAATGGTACGGAGGTTACATACGTGTGGACTTTTGGTGCACAACTCCTAAAATTATACTAAGTTATGCACGTGTTGAATTTTAGTGCACAACTCCTTCAAATGGCCCTAAGTTATACATTTTGGAGGGCTTGTGGTGGACAACTCCTAAATTTGGTACGAAGTTATGCACGTGTGGGCTTGTAGTCCATAACTGCTTAAAATGGTACGAGGTTACGCATGTGTTGGTTGTGGAGTAGAACTTCTATAAATGGTATGAAGTTATGCACTTGGGGGCTTGTGTTGCACAACTCCTATAAATGGTACAGAGTTACACATGTGTGGACTTGTGGTGCCAAACTCCTAAAATCGTACAAAGTTACGCACGTGTGGGCTTGTGGTGCACAACTCCAAACAATGGTAGAAACTCCAAAATTTGGAAGGAAGTTATGCACGTGGGGGCTTGTGTTGCAACACACCTACAAATGGTAAGAGTTACGCACTTGTGGACTTGTGGTGCACAACTTTTAAAATTGTTACAAAGTTATGCATGTTTTGGCTTGTGATCGACAATTCTTGAAGAGGTACAAAGTAATGTAAGTGTGGGCTTCTATTGCACGATTCTTAAAATTGGTATGAAGTTATGCATGTTGGTTTGTAATGCACAACTCCTTTAAATGGTCCAAAGTTGTAAATGTTTTGGCTTTTGGTGCACAACTCCAAAAAAATATGAAGTTATACATTTGTTGGATTATGGTGCACAACTCTAAAATAAGGTACAAAGTTACGCATGTACTGGTTTATAGAGCACAAATCCTAAATAAGGTATAAAGTTATGAATGTGTGGGTTGTGGTGCACAACTCCTTCAAATGGCCGAAAGTTATGCACATTCGGTGCACCAATCTTAAAAATGGTATGAAGTTATGCATGTGAGGAATTATGGTGAACAACTCTAAAATAATGTATGAAGTTATGCATGTGTGGGCCTGTGGTGAACAAATCCTAGATAAGGTACAAAGTTACATTCATGTGGGTTGTGGTACACAACCCCATAAATGGTAGGATTTTACGCACGTGGGGGCCTGTCGTGCACAGGCCCCAGAAATGATACAAAGTTATGCATGTGTGGACTTGTGGTGCACAACTCAAAAATTAGGTACAAAGTTATGCACATGTGGGCTTGTAGTGCACAATTCTTAAAAATGGTACGAAGTTATACAAGTGTGAGATTGTGGTGCTAAACTCCTAAAATAGCTCCAAACTTACGCATGTGGGGTGGCTTGTGGTGCATAACTCCTAAATTTGGTACAAAATTATGTACGTGTGGGCTTGTGGTCCATAACTAATAAAAAATGTATAAGGTTACATACGTGTTGGTTGTGGTGCACAACTCCTATAAATGGTACAAAGTTATGAATGTGTGGACTAGTGCTGCATAGCTCCTAAACTTTTACAAAGTTATGCACGTGTGGGCTTGTGGTGTACAATTCCAAACAATGATATGAAATTATTCAAGTGGGGTTTATGGAGCACAACTCCAAAATTTAGTAGGAAGTTTTGCACGTGTGGAATTGTGGTGCATAACTCCTTCAAATGGCTAAAGTTATGCACGTATAGGCTTGTGGTAGATAACTCCTAAAATGGTACAAAGTTAAGCACGTGGGAGCTTGTGTTGCAAAACCCCCTACACAAGGTAAGAATTTATGCACTTGTGAACTTGTGGTGCACAACTCCTAAAATTGTTACAAAGTTATGCATGCTTGGGCTTGTAGTGTACAATTCTTCAAAAAGGTACAAAGTTACGAAATTGTGGGCTTGTGGTGCATGACTCCTAAAAATGGTACATAGTTATGTATGTGGGGCTTGTGGTGCCCGACTCCTAAATTTGGTATGAAGTTATGCATGTGCAGGCTTGTAGTGTAGAACTACTTTAAATGGTTTGAAGTTATATACGTTTTGGCTTTTGGTGCACAACTCCTAAAAATGGTACGAAGTTACGCGTGTGTGGGCTTGTGGAGTACAAATCGTAAATAAGGTACAAAGTTACGCATTTGTGGGTTGTGGTGCACAACCCCTAGAAATGATACAAAGTTATGCATGTGTGGGTTTGTTGTGCACAACTCCTTCGAATGGCCCAAAATTATGCATGTTTGGTGCACAATTCTTAAAAACGTAACAAGGTTATGCACACGTGGGATTGTGGTGCACAACTCTAAAATAAGGAATGAAGTTACATATGTGTGGCCCAATGGTGCACAAATCCTTGATAAGGTATAAAGTTACACATGCGTGGGTTGTGGTGCACAACCCTTATAAATGGTATGAAGTTACGCACGTGTGGGATTGTGGCACAAAACTCCTAACAATATTGTAAACTTATGCATGTGGGGACTTGTGGTGCACAACTTCAAATTTTGGTATGAAATTACGCACATGTGGGGCTTGTGGTCCATAACTCCTTAAAAAGGTACAAGGTTACACACGTGTTAGATGTGGTGCACAACTCCTATAAATGGTATGAAGTTACGTACGTGTGAACTTATGATGCACATCTCCTAAAATTATACAAAGTTATGCACGTGTAGGCATGTGGTACAAAACAATGGTACGCAATTCTTCATGTGGGGCTGGTGGTGCATAACTCCAAAAGTTGGTAAGAAGTTATGTATGTGTGGAATTGTAGTCAACAACTCCTAATGGCCCCAAGTTATGCATGTTTGGGCGTGTGGTGCACAACTCCTAAAAATGGTACAAAGTTAAGCACATGGGGGCTTATGTTGCACAACCCCTACGAATGGTAAGAAGTTACCCACATGTGGACTAGTGGTGCACAACTCCTAAAACTGTTACAAAGTTATGCACGTATGGGTTTGTCGTGCACAATTCCTGGAAAAGGTATTAAGTTACGTAAGTGTGGGCTTGTGGTGCACGATTCCTAAAAATGGTACGAAGTTGTGCATGTGGGACTTGTGGTGCACAACCCCAGAATTCGGTACAAATTTATGCACGTGTGGGCTTATAGTGTACTACTACTTTAAATGGTCTGAAGTTATAAATGCTTTGGCTTTTGGTGCACAACTTCTAAAAATTGTATAAAGTTATGCATGTGTGAGATTATGGTACAAAACTCTGAAATAAGGTATGAAGTTACACATGTGTGGGCTTGTGGATCACAAATCTTAAATAAGGTACAAAGTAACGCATGTGTGGGTTGTGGTGCAGAACCCTTAGAAATGATACGAAGTTATGCACGTGTGGGTTTGTTGTGCACAACTCCTTAAAATGGCCCAAAATTTGCACGTTTGGGCTTTTGGTGCACAAATCCTAAAAATGGTATAAAGTTACACACATGTGGGATTACAGTGCCCAACTCTAAAATAAGGAATGAAGTTATGCATGTGTGGGCCTGTGGTGCAGAAATCCAAGATACAGTATAAAGTTATGCATGTGTGGGTTGTGGTGCAGAACCTCTACAAATGGTATGAAGTTATGTACATGGGCACTTGTTGTGGACAACCCCAAGAAACAATACGAGGTTATAGATGTGTAGACTTGTGGTGCACAATTCAAAAATTAGATATGAAGCTATGCATGTGTGGGCTTGTAATGCATAATTCCTAAAAATGGTACGAAGTTATGAACGTGTGGGATTGTGGTGCTCCATTCCTAAAAATGTTGCAAACTTATACACCTGGGGGGGCTTGTGGTGCATAAGTCCTAAGTTTGATACAAAGTTATGCACGTGTGGGCTTGTGGTCCATAACTCCTTAAAATGGTACGAGGTTACGAATGTGTTGGTTGTGGCATAAAACTTCTATAAATGGTATGAAGTTATACACTTGGGGGCTATGACCCTTCCCTAGGGCCTTCCTATTGATGATGCCACCATCAAGAGGATGGAAGGTCAGAGGCGAGCTACGTCACAGGTAGCTTAGGTAGCTGGAGAAGTAGTTCAGCCTATGCAGGCTCTTGTTCGTGAACTTGCACCGGTAGAGGTGCCACCACCAGCTACAGAGACAACAACCACTGCTACCCCCTCAGTATTCGTACCCCTAGCCCCAACACTCTTAGTGACACTTCCACCAGCTCTCTCGGGTCTGATCTGAGATATTCATGCAGACTTTGGGTGCATCCTACGCTGCTTTGACCGCCTTGGGAAGAAAGTAGAAAGCTTGGATCAGCGGTTGGTCCACATCGAGGGTATTGTTGATCCCTTTAGAGCGCCAACACCCAGGATTATCCTCAACATTCTCGCCAATGAGAATGAGGATGATGATGAGGATGAGGATAAGGAGTTTGATAAGGATACATAAGGATTTTTACTTTTCATTTTGATGAATTTTGATGTATTTTTCATTTTCCTATTCCTAAACTTGTAAATCCTTTGAAAATGAATGAAAATATCAATTATAGTTTTACTATGTTCTATATTTTATCCTCTATGCTATACCTTTCATATACACCCTTTTGTATCCATGACAAAAAAGGGGAGAGTTAAGAAAAATTTGGTAAAATTTTGAACATTGAAGGCAATTTTGATATAAAAATTGGTATATCATACTCAGGGGGAGAAAAACATTAAGATTAATGAAACTTTACATATCATTAATCTAGTAAATGATCAAGTGAAATATTTTAAGTCTATTTGTGCTCATCTCACACTCACTTGCTATTATCGTACTTGATTCTTCACTTCATGGGCATATGCACTTCATTACATTCATTTGCCTGCTTGTGTGTTCATTATTCTTTGTCATTTGATTGGACTAATCTTGGTTTGAGAAAGATATATTTTTGTCTAATGAATTTTAGGATCCTAAAGCTAAAACTCATTGCAAATGAAGAACACTAAATAAAAAAGTCCGAGCATGTACCAAGGGGGAGAACCAAAGAGATTCATAGAAGACTTAGCTAGAGTTGGAGTTCATGTGCTCATTGTAATATTCATTTTGTACTCCATTTTCATGTATTTTAAGTTTTGTCATAGAATTCTCAAAGGGGGAGATTGTAAATATATTATGTTGTAAATTTTATGAGCTGTAAAACACATGCGATGTATAGACAAGGACATGAGTTGAGTCATGTAGAGTTTAGGAG
>JAOXJP010234613.1:0-24142 GCA_025762735.1 Platanus orientalis
TTTTTCAAAATGTTTTCCCAAACCCAGAGGGATCCTTACTAACTACTAACAAGTGGCTAAATGTCCAAAAAGCCTCCCGAAAAGAGCTCATTTAAATAAAAGCAATTCAACCTAAAACTGGGTATTGATTTCTTAAGAGTCATGAGCGTGCTAATATTAATCCTTTAGTGGTTCTGGTTAAGCAAAAAGCCTAATCACCTAGTGAAGTCTGAGAAGCAAGCTTGCATATGTATGATGTCGTCAACAATTTTGCCTTGAAGATTCAATAGTTAAATGATAGAGCAAAAAGTGTATTATCATTTTTTTGGGCCTGATGTGTCAGCCCTCATGTCATTCTTACTTAGGCACTCTGCAAGTTGTCCTACCAAATCCCGCCCCAAGCAATGGGGGTTGGGAGCAGACTATTGCAATTAAAATTTAGAAAGCATTTTTTATGAGTACCTGAGTACTGATGATCATGATCCTCGCGGGGTAAGTCCATTCTAAGAGGAGTTCAACCCGAGCGGGATTGGAGGCGACCTTCTCATGTGACTCAACGACCCATCTCAAGACTAGGGACTCAAAATACACGTCCAAGTAGTCAACACCTACAGAGGATCTATGAAAAAAAATCTTAGTTAGTGAAAAACATTAACCCAAACGTTGGTTCATCTAATTGATAGTAGCCATGAGATTGAGATCTTTAGGTTTCCTTCCCTCTTTTAGAACTACGAAATGGTTGGGCTTTGTGGGCCTCTCACGTAACAATAAGCCCAAAGTTAGAGCCCATTATTGCTTTGCCCTTCGTTGTAACCAGAAGGCCCATTTTTTGGGGCTTGGGCCATGAGGCCATAACATTAGGCCCTGTCTGGTTGCCATGAAAAACTGGTTTTCTTGTGATTCTTGGTAAAATTTTCTTGAGAATCATTTTCAAGTTGTTTGGTTGTCAAGAGCCAGAAATCCTCAAGTATTGAAATTCTCTCATATAACTAACTATTTTCTTGTATACTCACTGCAGTAAATCTCCCTTTAGAGTTTTGTAAGAAGAGGGAACATCGCAGCAAGAGATCAACCCTGCATGCAAGAGATCAACCCTGCATATGTAATATGGAAGTGAATAGACCAGCTTGTATTAAGCTGGATTAATGCCACATTAGGGCACAGAAAGGTCTTTTTAAATGTTCTACTTCATGTGTTGTTTGGCTGGTATTTTAATGTCTGGATCCAGTATTTTCCTTTAAATCCCTAAATTGGATATGCAATTTTCACTCTTGTTAATTGGTTATGTATTTGTTTTTCCTTTAATCAAATCCTGCTAATCTGATACGCTTAGCAATTTCTTGTTTATTTTCCCTCAAATGGGCTACAATCTTATCTGTAATTCAATAAATTTAAGATTCTTATTTTATTTTAGTATTTATACCTAAGAAATTTAATGAATAAAAATTCTGATTATCTAGGTATCACTCTGAGTGATGCCTTGCCCAGAAAGATAAAATCGCCTAAGCATCACTTGGAAACCTTAGACTACTTTGTTTGATCCTCGTAAGAAAGAAAGAAAAAAAGAAAAGAAAAGAAGAAAGTGGATACTTCATTTCATTTTCAGTTACAAATGAATGACATGTGATGAGTGTTAAAACAAACCTTCCTAGTACCAGCATTTCTGGTTCCAAGCGAATCGGAGTCCATTTAATTTCCCGTGCCTTTAAATTTGCTGATTAGAACAGAAAGCAAGTCTTGCACATAATTTGGAGCAATGAACATTCTATTAGCTTAGGAACTAGTTGAGACAGCAAGAATGGATATTATAAAATCAAATAAACTGTTTATTGTTGAAGAAAAATTCCATTCTTTGCCAAGTTGGTACCGCAGCTGTTTTGGGGTCCTCTACACGTCATGCATAATTAAAAGAGGAAACTTGGTGGTTATCCAAACCATTGTTTTGAGAACTGGACTGGCTATCGAACTGATAAGGTGGAAGGTTCTGGTTCAATCGGATTCGACCGTAGATTTACATGATCTAACCATGGTTCCTTTCAAACATAAGTAAAATATAATAAAAAACCAAAACATAAAACAGTCATAATGCATTAAAAGGCTTATGACAGGATTTTTAATTTTTAGACATACCAAAAAATATAATAAAATACCAAAAAATAAAACAATTCTTGGAAAGTGGGATTGGAATTTAGAGACACATTTCTAAAAATTTTCTTCTTAATGTGTTAAAAATATAAAAAACCGGTGGTTTGATTAGAACTGGGTTCATAAACCACTGACCAATTTTCATCGGTTTTGTCGGTTATATGCGGTTTTTGACAAATTACAGTTTTAAGCTTCTATAGAACGGCTAAGGGTGCTGTTTCCGATTAAACCGGATTGGACCATCCTGTCCAGTCCAGTTCTCAAAACTATGAATCCAATCACATACAAAAAAAAAAAAAAAAGCAGTTGAAATGAATCCATACTAGGCCTTAGCCTTTAAAAAAAAAAAAAAAATCGCTCAAAAGACATTTTAATGCTTAGTGAGAGTGAAACTCATATATAAAACAGCTAAATAATATAGTCAGGTACAACCTATTCACTATTTATGCATTTAATTCAAATTGTTTTAAGTGATGATCACTTCTCCAATGGAGCTTTAATGATCCTGCCATCCACTCAATGGATTGATTTCGAACGGCCACTAAAAATTCATGTGATGATATTACATAAAATTGTTCACTGGTTGATTAATAGGATCAACCGATCAGTGACATTAGAGCCTGTGGTAAGTATCTAAGTTACTACAAACATACCCATGAGGGGGGAAGAACAATTTCAATAAAACTATTAAATTGTGAAATCATTCATAAATCAATTCACAAATCTTACCCTGGGTTTTCTCAGTATTCTGCTAAGAATTATGGGGGGTGAAGCAATGGGGGTTGCGAGCAGGCCATTGCAATTAAAGTTTTGAAAGCATTTTTTAATGGGTACCTGAGGACTGATGGTCTTGATCCTCTGAACCAAGATACTGAAGCGGGGAAAGGCCATTCTACGAGGATCATTGGAGAGGCATTCAATCCCAGCGGAATTGGAGGCGACCTTCTCATGTGACTTCAACGAGCCATCTCAAGACTGGGGAGTCAAAATCCACGTCCAAGTAGTCAACAGCTACAGAGGATCTATTAAAAAACATCTTAGCGACAGAAAGGCATTTAGGATGTTTAAGTAACCCAAACGTTGGTTCATCAAATTGATAGTAGCCACGAGATTGAGATTTTTAGGTTTCCCTCTTTTAGAACTATGAAACGATAGGGCTTTATAGGCCTCTCACGTAACATTAAGCCCAAAGTCAGAGCCCATCATTACTTTGCCCTTTGTTGTAACCACAAGCTCCAAGCAGAAAGGATTGTGTCTGCCTTCCTTAAAGAATGCTAACCTCTGCTGGGAATCAGGGGGCGGACATCAGTGCTGAAAAGTGATAAGTGCCTCCCCACAATGTGTAAATAACTTGTGACACCCAGCGGAGGTTAGCGTTTTTAAGGGAAGCGGATACAATCCTACCTCAATTTTTTGACGTTTGGGCCACCAAGAGATGAGCCCATAACATTAGGCCCTGTCTGATTGCCCTGAAAAACTGGTTTTCTTGAAAAAAAATTTCTTGAGAAAATCATTTTCAAGTTGTTTGGTTGCCAAGAGCCAGAAATTCTCAAATTTTGAAATTCTCTCATATAACCAACTATTTTCTTGTATGCTCACAACGTAAATCCGCAGAAGATTAGGTACAAATGAATTTCGTGCAAACAGCACCAGGGTGCAGACACACCAGCGCCAAAAAGTGATAAGCGCCCCCCCAAAAAGTGTAAATCACTTTTCGGTGCTCATGCGTCAGCCCCCTAGAGCCATTTGCACTTGTTTGTACAAAATTCATTTGTACCTAATCCCGGCTGCAGTAAATCTCCCTTTAGCGTTTTGTCTAACTTCCATAAGAAGAGGGAACATCACAGCAAGATGGTGTATGGGTCATCCCACTTAGATGTGAACTTTTCTTCTTTCCTTTTATTTGGATCAAGCGGTGATCTGGCAAGGAGGATGAGTTCTCCCTTTGCAAAGAATCGGAGTTTGACTTTCTTATTTTAGGCCCTTGCCATACGGGTATGGTATAATTCCAAGTTCTGTTGAGCGGTGAGATTGGACTCATCAAGAGTTTCAAGCTCTAAAAGGCAAATCTTAGCAGCATCTGCATCAGTTAGACTTTCTTGTATTACAACTTGTAGAGAGGGAACTTGGACTTCCACTGGTAGGACGGCATCTGCCCCAAACATGAGAGAATATGGAGTTGCCTGTGTTGGGGTACGAAATGTAGTCCAATATGCCCATAGTACTTTAAGTAGATGTTCATGTCAATCATTTTTATGTTTGAATACCATCTTCTTTATGACCTTATAGAGAGTCTTATTGAAGGTTTCTGCCAAGCCATTAGCTTGCTGATAGTATCGTGAGGAGTGCTCCAGTTCTATATTGTACTTTTCCGTGAGCCAATACATTAGTGAGGTAACAAATGGTTGCCCACTATCAATGATGATGCTATCAGGAACTCTGAACTTGTAGATGAGATGGACTTTGATGATCCAAACTATGTCTAATGCTCTAATTTCATGCAAATCCATAGCCTTCGCCCATTTAAAGAAGTAATCTATTGCAGCAAGAATTTAATGGTGCCCCTTGGTAGAGGTTGGATTAATTAGTCCCACAATATCCATACCCCACTTAGAGAAAAGCCAGGAACATGATGTAGTATGCAATGGTTCTACCATAGATGACTATAATCACTATATAACTTGCACACACAACATCGTTTTGCATATTCAAGGCAGTCAACGACCATGGTTGGCCAATAATATCTCAACCTCTTTAATTGATGTTGAAGCTTTGGCCCACTTTGGTGTCCTATGCATACACCGGCATGGACCTCATCCATTACTCTGCTTGCTTCATCTATTGACAAACTTCATAGTTGGATTCCATTAAACAACCACCTGTATAATTGGTTGTCCTATAGAGTAAACCGTGGGGCACACCATTACACCTCTGCATGCTTGATGTCCTCTGCATAGCCAGCATGCATATGTTGGCATGGACCTCATCAATTACTCTGCTTATGTCATCTGTTGACAAACCTCATAGTAGGATTCCATCTAACAATTGCCTTATAACTAGTTGTCCTATAGGGTAAACCGTGGGGTGCACCGTCGCATCTCTGCACATTTGACAGGATCAACAAGCTCTCTCTTGTTTAGGAGGTGTTGAATAAGAGACATGCGTTAATCATCATCAGACACTTCTATTTCATTGTTGTCTTATGCTTCTTGCAAGTCAATAGTACATGTGGGAGTATTATTCTCATCTGTGTTAGAAAGTAAGGATATGACCCATCTTTCGCCAATATAAATGGTAAGATAATCATCCCTTGGATGTGTTATGAATGTGGCCAAACTAGCAAGCTCATCAACTTGTCCATTATGACCCCTTTTGACATTCTGTATTCACAGTTGACAGAATAATTTAGCTTAGTCCTTGGCCTATTGAAAGTAAGGTGTGAGGCTCAGATTCTTGATGTGATAGAGGCCATTCATCTGACGGATAACAAGTTCTGAATCACAGTAAACAATGAGATTGTCTACAAGGATTTCCAGAGTTAACTCAAGTCCTACTATAAGAGTTTCATATTAGATTTCGTTGTTGGAATGACGCAGAATTAAAGTAAGTGAGTGCATAATGATACCATTATCGAGAGTGACGAACACAATGCTGATCCCTGAAGATTTATCTGTGTTATCTCTTAGGAAACTTATTGGTCCTTGAGATGCACCATCAAAGAACATTTCCCACTCTTTCTTTATGTTTACTTACATAACATCTTCATCTAAGAAATCAAGCTGTGGAGGAGAATCATTTGGTATTGGGTGTGCGATAAGGGAGTCTGCAAGAGCTTGTCCCTTTACTACACATTGTGGGATATAATTGATGTCAAACTTAGGGAGAAGAATAGTCCACTTGGTGATGTGCCATTGAGCAGAAGGACGGCTCATGATGTATTTCAGTGGATCCTCTCTAGAGATAAGACGTACCATTGTTGTGAGCAGATAGTGCCTCAACTTCTATAGTGTGAAGATTAAGGCCAAGCAAATCTTCTTGATGGCAGAGTAATTCAACTCAGCTCTTGTCATGGTTCAGCTGAGGTAATATAATGCATGCTCTTTTCCCTCTTCATTGTGTTGGGTGAGTAGAATGCTAAGGGAAGAATCCATAGCTACAACATATAGTAGCAAAGGTTTCCTCGGAGAGGGACACATGAGTACCGACAGATTTAACAAGTACTGTTTGATGCTATCGAAGGCATTATGGTAAGCTTGATCCCACACAAAGGGGAATCCCTTCTTCATTAATCTAGAAAAGGGTGGACACTACCTAGAGAGAGTGGAGATGAATCTTCTAATATACTCTAGCTTACCTTGAAGCATTTTAAGCTCAGTGATATTCAACAATGTTGGCAAGTCTACTATAGTAGTAATTTTCTTCGGATCTATTTTGATGCCTCTGTGTTAAACAAAAAACCCAAGGAATCTTCCTAAAGAAACACCAAAAGCACCTTTGAGGGGATTCATCTTCAAGCTATAGATATGGAGCCTTTGAAAAACCCGGTCCAAGTCAGCAATATGATATTGTCTGAGTTTGGTTTTGATGACCAAGTCATCAACATAGCATTCGACCGCATCATGCAAGAGGTCTTCAAATATATAGGTCATTTCCCTTTGGTAAGTAGTGCCGGAATTCAAAAGGCATTACTCTACAACATAATATTCTTTTCGATGTATGGAATGCTATAACTTCTTCATCTTCAAGTGTCATTTGAATCTGATTATATTATGTGTACCCATCCATGAAAGAAAGGACCTCATAACCTGTGGTGGCATCCACCAGCAGTTGAATGAGAGGTAGCGGGAAGTCGTCTTTTAGGCAAACATTATTAAGATCCTTGTAATCAATACACACCCTGATCTAGCAATCCTTCTTTTGTACGGGCATGATGTTGGCAAACCATTTTGGGTATGTGACTTCTCGTCTAAATTTGGCATTGTGGAGCTTGTCCACTTCTCCTTTTATTTGATCGGTAATATCATGTTTGGGTTTTCATGGATGTTGTTTGATGAGCCACTAAGAAGGATCAATGGCAAGGCGATGAACTGTCACGTTTGGATCTAACCCTAGCATCTCAAAATAGTTCCATGCAAACACCCCAATTTTCTTTAAGAAATTCATAGTAGTGTGCTTGTTATTCTTGGGAGAGGCGAGCACTAATAAAAGTAGGTCGAGGATCCTCTTTGGTCGCCAAGTTTATTTCAATTAAGTCATCAACTATTGCTTGACCCATACCTTCAAGGTCCAGAGATGGAAGCATTACTTGTCCCATAACAAAGTCTTTAGAGGACTATGTTGGTGCTTCTATGAATAAAGGCTCCAAGGTGGAAGGTTAAAAGGAATCATCCCCTTACACTGTAATCATGTGAGAAGAGAACTTCAGCTTAGTGGGATACTATCATAGGCTTCTTATATCATCTTTGTTCTTTGAGTGAAGAACTAGGCACTCAAAATCCTGAGTTAAGACATCTTTGTCTTTATATGTGTCCTTCTATTCCCCTTTTTGGTTAAATATGTAACTTTCAAGCAACCCTGGGGATAATTTTGTGCTTGGTAATAGATCATTTGGATCTTTTAGCTCCCTTTCTAATACATCACCTGATTCTTCCTTTAGTTGAATAGGGCCTTTGGATAGAAAGACAGTAGGCGACCAGGTCAATCGTTGACCCTGATAATTGAGTCAAGGGGAGAACAAAATCTGGTTCTACAGTATCAGGCAGTAGTTTAGGTTTGTCCTTAGCATCTTTAGTTGCAAGTCTTACTTTCAGCTTCTATGGCCTTTTATTATTATTGTCATCACTAGAAGGGATTTCTGGTGACCCTATCTATGGTTCAACCTTCTGGTAATATCTAGCATTAGTGAAATAAGCATCTACTACTTGAAATGGATCATCATCAGCCACAATAGTGCCCTGAGTATCTTACCAAGGATCCTTGATGCATTGATGGAAGGTAGAAGGGATAACTTGATACTTGTACATCCATGGTCACCCTATGAGAACATTATATGTTGTGTCTACCTCAAAATCCAATCTTCTACATGCCTGAACTTAGTTTTGAACTGAATAAAGTCGAGGGGATGTTGTTCATTCCGATTGAAACCCTAAATGATAAGACTATTGGGCCAGCGTTGAGATGGGTCGATCCCCAAATAAGACAAAGTCTTGGCTAGAAGGACATTAACTGTCGAATCGCCATCGATCATGACCCTGGCCACGAGTTGATCGTCGATATTGCCTGTGATGAATACGGTCTATTATGGTGGGTAGCATCTGAATATCGATCGGTGTCCTCAAAGGTGACCATGGGCATACAAAGGCCTTCTCTTGTTGCTGTTTGCCAAGAAGCTCTTGCAATTTCATCATTCTAGGAAAACTCTTCAGGATAAGTAAGTGCATATACCAAAGAAGCCTTGAGCTCTGGTGGCATACGAATAGTGTCATAGATGCTTAGAAGTGATGAAATCTTCTTCAAATATGCCATTACATCATAAAGGATAGGGTTATCTATTTTTCTTATGACTTTATTATGTTCATTGTCCATAGTGGCTTTCGTCATTGCGTTAGCCTATTGGTTAGCAGTAGAGCCTCGAGGCGGTACTTGCTTCCCTAATCATAGTTTGACTTTATGAATATACTATGTGTGTGACTGATGTCCCTCAACTGGAGTAGTGATCTTGAGTTTAGTGACATTACAAACTTCCATTTGTAGATGTGTAGGCTACTTATCTTCAGAAAATCCTTTAGATGCAGTTACAAAGTTATCACTATCACTATCAAAGTCTTCACAATCAGTAACTAGAGGCGGCATACCTCGAAGGGATGAATCATCACTATGGATTTTCTATGGATTTGGGAAATCTTCATCTTCATCAACTAAGTGAAGGATTCACTGGCGTTCATATCAATGTCCCACTGATCTTGTGGCAAGAACTATACCATACTTTGGAGATACTGAGGGTCATGTTTATATGCCCTTTAACTGCGGTAGAAGCGATCAATGAGCAACTACTAGTCGAAAGCATATGAATCTAAGGAAACAGGGAAGAGCCACACCAATAAATTTTTCTCAGTTCTCGGTAGTCCAACTTCCTACAAGAAATGTTCAGTATGGTAGTGGAGTTCCCTGCCCCTATATATAGTGTAAGTGGAGGGAGCAGATATCTGTCTGGGAATTAAGTAAGATAGACCTCATTCTTGATGGGTTGCCTTGATTTGCTAAAGTGCCTTAAATCAAGCATTTAAGTGATAATCTGGTCTAGAGAACCTTCAAGCCCTTCATAAGTTTATTGTTGCTCTGGTTGTCTCAAAGGTTCTATATTCCAAGTATCATACGGTTCCAGTCTAAGCCTCATAAATTCATGAAGGAACATCATGATGAAGTAGCCCCAAGACGGTATGCTTTATAGTCCTAGATGCATGTACTAATCCAATGGTGCGAGATCAGGTGAAAGTGGAAATAACCGCAGCAGGAGCTTATTGTTTGCATTATTTCTCAATAGGATATCATAAAGTTGAATAAATGATGCTGTGCACATTGATAGTCTGCATTAGAGAAAGTGGCAAACAAAGGGACTTCATAACCAAGTGTAAATGGTTCAAGATGCACCATACTACGACAAGGGAAAACACGTTGATGATACCTATTCAGTGCCTTTTGAAAATACATGCACTTCCTTGGTGCCATAGAAAGACGTGTTATCTGTTGGACAAAATGGTGCATCATGTATAGATTCTTCCAGTGTAATAGAGAAGCTATCATTACTATATCCAAACCATGCAATTGGTATGGTTCTCATTTTCGAGTGGTCTTGGTATATTAGGGTATTTTTGAACAAATAGATCATTATTGTTGACTCTTGTGGCACTATCATTGGTCAGGCAACTTGTTGTGGTTGAGGATCCTTTTCATGTATAATAGAAGCCATGTTACAAGTGATGACTAGAGGCACAAGAAAATCTTTTGTCATGTATTCTTCTAACATCACTAGAAAATGTGAAGGTTGTTCTAGTATGTCATTTGTATGCAGCATCGTCTCGGATGTCTTTATCTTGAGATTCTTCCCTTTCTTCTTGGCAACTCCTTTTAATAGTAGTGGCCGCTTCCATGCAAACTTAGCGGGACCACGTGTTTGACTCGGTTCTGCTTTGGCGGACTAAAGTCTCTTCTTACAATCTGCTCTACTTTTGAAAATGACCCAATCATCCCCCTCATCATCTAAATTAGGTTGAAGAATAATTGCGTTTTGAGCCTCATTTTCCTTGTTAATGAAGATAGCATTTGTGATTGTGGGTCTCATATCTGCGTCAAGTTCAACTACCTTATTGTCAATCAATTCTTGGAGCTTATCCTTAAAGACAAAGCATTATTGTAAGGTGTGCCCCAATAGATGATGGTATTTGCAGTATTTTGGGTCATTTACTTTGTCAGCTTATGTGGGTCTTTTCGGTTTAGGGAGTATTATGTCTCATGATCTAATTATTTGTCTGAAAAGGCTTTCTAGATCATCCAGATGGAAATGTATAAGCACTTTCTTGTCTTTATCTCATGCTTGGACTTTTAACAGGTGTTTCTTGCCTTGTGGCAGCTGGCTTGGTTGCTTCTATAGTCTGTTTGACCTGAAGCTTGGTAGCTGGCTTCTTAGTCCCTACCGTGGCAGATTCCATCTTGTTGACCACTGCTTTGCACTTCCTTTTTCTCTTGTGATCCAGTAGCCTCTTTTTTAAAGCATAGCTCTTGGATATGAGACCATTGAACCTGGTGAAATTTTGTGGTGTGAGATGAAGATAAAATTTGAATTTTATGTTGCTCATACATATTTCTATGAGCTCTCACAAAGGGGGAGCATTCTTGTAGAAATATGAGAGATTTTACCATCGATTGATGAAATCAACAACGGATTTGCTGTCTTGTTGTTTCTCTTGGACCAAATCTTGCAACTTTATAGGTCTGTGCGTACTCTAGAATTGTTAGATGAATGCTCATTTCATGGACTCCCAATCTGGAATAGAATGAGATCTCATATTTGAATACTAGGTAAAGACAACCTAATCCAAGGATTGAACAAACAATTTCAGTAGTAGATCGTCATGCTGTATGATGGAACTGCATCAAGATTCAAACTGGGTGATGTATTAGCAAGGACAGCTCGTCCCGTCAAACATATTTAAAGTGAGGTTGCACAAACTTTGGTGGGAAATGTGTCATATCTACCTATGGCGGGTATGGCTTTCCAACTGAGTAGCTTTTTAAGGATTCTCATTCCTTAAATTCATTGAACATTTCTACCATCATAGCACACATAGAATGTTGGTCCATAACTGGTGCATATAATTGCATGTAAGGCCTTTGTGTTGGCATGGAAGAATTCTGAGTATAGACACCCTAACCATATGTCCATTGTGGAGGTGGACCTTGAAACAAGGGTTCCCGATATGTTTATCGAGGAGGCCCTTATGTAAATGATTCACATTGGGATGCTCATGGCAGTGGCCTTTGTGGAATAAAAGCCTCTAGCATATCATTGACAGACAAAGTTACCCCCTAGCATAGATGTGGAGACATATTCTAGTGTAGGGCGTAAACGTGCCTCTTGTGTTCGATTTGGAATAGTCAGTCTTGTAGACTCTACCGTTGAATGACTTGTATTGGGAGGGGCTCCCCCCTGCTCTGTCATCAGACAATGTTTAAGCATAACTTTCAATTCGACTATGGAAGCTTCTTGTGCTGCTAGGTGTCGATCTCATTCTTTTAGTTTAACAAGTAGTCTTTTAGTAGTAAGCTCCCCCTTTAAGTCAGATTTATAGTCTTTAACATCGACATCGTCTAGATGTTTAAAAGGGTCTATTGGTGGATCTACAGTTCCCCATTGTCCTGTAGGAGTTGTTTCAAAGGTTGGGATGTAGAAGTGGCATTAGTTGTAGCAGTAGATTGAGGACTAGCCTCGTTCTGAAACATAATTGGAGAGTTTTCTAGACTTCTTCCACTGATAGGAAGTTCTCTTGCCAGTGTTCTTGGTGTTCGAGCACTTGTTGCTAATTGGCTCCTAGTCATCATGCCGACGGAGTTAATAACTCACGGAAGCGACCCGGACAGGCTTAGGGTATTGGTGGGAGCTTTTTTTTGTGCTCTAGTGACCATTATTGCCACTTAATTATCATGTTTGGGCCCAAAGATTTTTCTTTTTTTGACATAGGGTGTATATCTCGTGCTATCTTCAGTATAAGATGGTAATGATAGATCAATCCCTTGTGGATGTGGCCATGGTAGAAGTGCATTAATTGGTATGTTGCTAACTTCATGCTAATCGTGAAGGATTTTATGGACATTGGTCCTCTACCTTTGTGCGATATTTTTTCTTCTGTGTCTATTCAAGGGACAATATCCTCCTTCTTTTAGGTGGATTACTATATTCAAGCCCCCTTAGAGGTTCAAACCTGGTTAAGAGCATCAAATTTCTAGACTCCACGCTAGCTTGAGCTTAGTGCTGATTATGGCATGCCCAGAGAATCCGAGTGGTGATATTGCCCAGCTCTTGCTCTCTTTTAAATGTGGTTTCCACAGTTGAAGGTTTTGTTTTAGCTTTCATCTTGTGATTATGTGGATTCCTTTTAGGTCCAGGTTTCTTATTTTTTATGTCCTTATCTGTCTTATTTCATATCATTATAGGAACCCCTATGAGCATAACGTGCATAACAGTTGAAGTTTGGTCAACATCTGGTGAATGAGGAGTGCACAAATGGGGATGTCCATTCATGAATGACATAGTCCGCAAATAAATTTTGGTTGCGAATGTGGAAGTGTGCGAATGTCACTAGTTCGTGAATGATGACGTGCACAAATGACCCTGGCTCGCGAATGTTGAAGCACGCAAATGAAAATTTCTAGTTCCATTCGTAGATGATTTTTCCCATGAATATGGCTGTTTATGCTAATGCACCTTCTTCCACGAGTAGGAGATTTTGCCTCCATTCATGAGAGTTGAGTTTGGCGAATAGGTAGAAACCTCACCATTCACCAAGTTCAGTCCTGGCGAGTGAAATTTTAGTACTTTGTCCGAATCACAATTTTGTGATTTTTCTTGACTTGGAATGGTTTTTTCTTAGGAATATGGCCCAAACTTAGCCACCCACTATTTCTTCAAGTTGCCTGCAGCCGTTTGAGCAACATAACCCCTTGGCTTAGTAGGTATCAAAGTAGTTTTGTTTTAGGTTATGAAAGCATTACCCTTAACAAATATTGGCATCACCACAACCACCTAAGGGGATACCAAAGCCTCAAACCCTGTTGGTGTTAGGGAGACCGTAGCCTCAACCTTAGATGTTACTTAAGAGACCAAAGCCTCAACTATGTGAATGGGTGGTAGGGAGACCAAAGCCTTAACCATGCAAATGAGTGCTAAGGAGACCAAAGCTTCAACCCATGATTGGATTTTGATGATGATGTAGCTAAAAGGCCTTGTGAGACACCAAGAGAAGGTTCCATGGTTACAACTTTAATGGGATACCTATGAAAAGAAGGGGCACTCATTAGTACAATGGAACTTATAGAGAGATGAGAGGAAAGTATTATCTCACTGGGCTTGCTAGAAATTTGTAACACCAATTTCGTGCTATGTATTTAATTTGAAATTCGTAATGATCAAATTACCTAGCCTTTAAGGGGTTAGTTTATTATTTTATTTGGTGGGGACTAATACTCTAAATCCTTGTGAATGATTTGTTAATTACTATTATTTAACACATCAAACCTCTGATTATCCCAAGTTATTCAACTTGTAAAATATGAAGTTGTATAAAGAGAAGAGAAGGGAAGAAGATAAACACTTTGCTCTTTTGTTAATAGGAAGATAAGATACAAACTATGCTTTAAATACAGAAGTAAATCATAAATCTTACCTAGCCATAGCTTTCTTCAACACCAAGTTCTTGCATTGTCTTCCTCGAAAGGGATGAACAGAGAGGTATATGGACTTGTTGCCTTCTTTGGAAGAGAGAAACTTGTTGGTTTGCAAAACTTGAAGAAGATATGGAGAACTTACTCAGATTTGGAGAGCATAAGCTTGTAAGCAATATGGGAGAGTCAAATAGTTGTCAAAGTTTATCTATTTCGTTACTTTGGAAGGTATATATAGATGTGAAACGAGTTGTAATGGAGTCCTTATTGAAGATAAACTTCTCCTTGCTCTTGGAATCCTTGTTAAAGTGGAAGTGTATATTCCCTCTTTCTTGTACACATTGGTGCCTCTTCTATGAGAGATTTCACTTCTTTTAGACTCCTGGGTACTTAAGGAGTTTATGAGTGTCGTGGCTATGCAAAACTACCGCTATTAAAGAAGTTTGAGCAGTTTTCAAATGGTTTTGAGGTGCACGAATGAGGTCAACTCATTTACGAGCTTCAATGGTCACGAATGGGAAATTTTAGTGCCTATTCGCGGACACCATTTTCTAAGTGAATAAACTATCTTAAGGCTCATTCGCAAGCAACAAAAGTGAACGAATGGCTTGATTTTTCCCATTCACAAACTTTTGTGTTTCAACACAAAGTGTAGGAGCGAGTGTTGTTTTTCGTTGACGAAGTGGATAAGGTATTGATATGGGATCTTGATTTGTTTGATCATTTCATTTTAAAGGAGATGGGGACATGTAAGAGTGAGAATAAGTAGGTGAATTGTTGGAAAAATTTTCTTCTTCCATGCTTCACCCGGGGTTTAGGTCCCGGATAACCGGAATAGGGTTGGTACATGCCTCAACAAAGAGGACTTTTCATAGACTTCAAAGAGAAGGAATAAAAAAAAAAGCTTTGTTGATACAATAATTGATAGCATAGTACAAGTGCCTTGCTCAATTGAAGGAGTCACTTCTTTTTCTAGAGTTGTGCTACTTGATATCGAATAAGTCAGTGATAGAAACCAAGCAATAAACCAGGTTCAATCTTCTCGAACCGAATTACAAACTACTTTATGTTACTCCTACTGCTAAGATAGATCTGCTCCTTCCCCTAAGATAAAATAAGATTTGATGTTGATGTTGATGTTCTCCTTTTTCTATTTCTCACTTATTTATATCGAGTCAATTAGTTGTGGCACTTGTAACACATTTTTCACGTTGTTGAGTGATTATTTTCTGCCTTCTACTCTTTTTCGTCGCCACAGTCACCTTCCTCGTCCTCTATCGTGGCAGCGAATGCCCATTGTGGGGTGTGTAGTGGCTTTGCTTTGCTTGTTTCGCATAAGTAATGACCCATGTTCATTACATGTTGGATATCACGACACGTGTCTTGACTCTTGTCCCACATCTTTGTTGGAAGTATGCCACGTGCTTTTTTTTCGTGGATGAGTTCCCAAGTTAAAATAAATCCACGCCTCATCCATCTATTGGCAGATTTTTAGGATGGTGCCAACAAGAGTCTCAATTGAGATTTTTCAGGAGAGGTGGACAAGGTATTTTCTTTTAAGGATGGATTAGTGATTTATTTAGTCATTCCGTTTCTTCAAAGATGTTGGGGACGTGGCCGTGTAAGACAACATGGGATTTCTGCTTTTGTTGACAAAGTGGACAAGGTATTTTGTTAAGAGGAGTTGCTGATTTATTTGATCGTTCCAGTGGATTGAAAGTTTGAGACAAAGTGCATGGACGAATATTGTATTTCGTTGACTAAGTGGACAAGGTATTTTGGTAAAGATGGGATCTTGATTTGTCTGGTCATTCCATTATTTCAAAGGAGCGGAGGACGTGAAAGAGTGAGAATAAGCTGGCGAGTCTTCTTTTTCGTTAATACAGTTGGACGAAGGGTAATTCCGAAAGGGAAAGATCATTGATTTTTTGGGTCTTCACAATCACCACGAAAGTTCGCCCCCGTTTGCTTTTCGGGCGGGCAAGCTCATGATTTTATATAATGAGACACTCCAGTCATTAATTTAGATCACAGCGAGACAAATGGCAATCCGCCTTAGCAGGAGCCCCAGAAAACAGATTATCAATGGCCGCCGATGCCATCGACAGAGATATAGAGCTCACTGGGGACCCTCGAGTGATACAGACTTGAGATATGCGCTGTCTGCTATTGTAGAACTCCTGAGCTTAAAGTATCAAGGTGGAGCTGCAAATCCGTTTGAGACAAATCCATTGTTGATGACCGCCTCCATCCTCGCACTGCTCATCTCGTTTTCCATTGCCTTGATGAGACTCCATCGCCTTCCCATCGATATAGCGGGTGTCCTCGGCCACAGCCGAGTTTTCTTGGGGACTCTCTCGCTGGCTTTGTTGGGCTCGCTTCTGCTCCCACGGGTGCTCTTCTGGTTTGCCTACCTCATTTGCGTTTCCCCTTTGCTGAACTCACTTCTCTGCTTCTTTAAATGCATGCTCAAGTGGCTCTGCCTGACGCTGACTCTACAACCCCTCGTTGTCGCGCTTGATCGTCTCAGGCCTACTACTATATCACTGAATCTTATTATCCACAATGACCCAGAACGACCCACCGAGCCAGTAACTGTCTGAATCACCCCACACAAGAACTAAGAAAACATTGAAGTTGATGCGGTTTGTTCTTTCAAGTAGTGGAATTGGAGTCAAATAATCCGCAAGACAAAGCCAACTTGCAAACTACTGTGGTACTGCCTTCAATTGATCTTACCCGGGCGACTCGTCTTAGTTTACGAGTCATCACGGCCGGGTGATATATATCAGTGTCAGTTGGTAGTTCCCAGTTTTTCCTGTGTCAGTTGATTGCTTTTTATATCTTTTATTTGGTTCCGTTTTTGCTTCTCCTAAGGATTCAACTACTTGAATTTTTTTTTTTTTTTTTGTAAACGATTCAACTATTTGAATAACCTCCTTGTTAATCCAATCAATTTTACTTTTTATTTTCAATAAAGATACTAATTCAATCAATTGATATCTTGAGATTTCAATAAATTTTGTTCAGTATTCGTTCATTCACAAACTCGCTACTTCTCCGTATGCAACTAATTGCCGCTTCATATGAGCACCGAACATAGTTTTGAGAACCGGACCAGACATCGAACCTGTAAGGTGGGTCATTCAGGTCCAACTGGGTTTGCCAGTGGTTTACATGATGTAACCGAGGTTCGCTTCGTATAACTAAAATGTAATAAAAGACCAAAATATAAAAAAAAAAAAAAAAAAAAAAAAATTTAAGGAAAGTGGAATTGGAATTTGGAAAGGCACATTTCTATTTATTTTTTTTTTTTCAATTTGCAAAAAATAAAAATAAAACCCGATTAGTTATATTAGAACCTGGTTTGTAAAAAACCAGCCGATTTTCATCGGTTTTGTCTGATTTTTCCGGTTTTATGTCGTTTTTGGCAGATTATTGTTTTAAGCTTCTACAGAACTTTTGAAAGTGCCGGTTCAGTTTCAACCGGATCACTCTCTAGTCTGGTTTCAAAACTATGGAACCGAACACTATAGCCATAGGGTATAATCGCTTAGTCCAAGATTATCCAAACCCTTAAAATTAGACTTCTTTATTGTTTCTCTATGTGTAACAGGTTATGGATTTTTTATTACCAAGGCCTCATCATTTTTTATGGTGCCGAAGGCAAATCCAAGACAACTAGCTGTGTGTTCTCCGTGGAGCTGCACGCAGGGCCAGGCAGACCGAGCCCGTCCTGGCACAGCTTAAAACTCACCCAATGAAGCCCAATCCAAATTTAGGCCAAATAATGCCCTGGGCCATAGTATTAGCTATGGATTAAATTTTGGCCATGTTTGGGCTAACCTTGGCCTGGCCTGAGGCTCATGTCCCTAAATTCTGAGGACCGAATCTATACAAGCAAATATGTCTTCTGAAATATATTTGTTAAGTGTAATGGATTTTTGTGATTGGTTTGCCACTCATAAAAAAAGAAGTTGGACCATGATTGGATCTGGACCTAGGGGCTAGGCTTTTTTTGGGATCTGAGGCCACTATATACAACAGTGACCCTTCCTTGGGCTTATTACACCTAATTATATGGATGAGTGAACTGTCTTGAAATCCTTATGGTTCATCCCGAGTAAGAGTTAATGATATGTGATGATGTCAAAATTCGATTCACCGAGATGGTCCCTTGACCGCTCTCATCTAAATGCTCCGGTTCAGGTCCACCTGCAAAACAAGTGGTGAGGGGTGCTGATGTGGCACTTGCCTCCACTCCTCTAACGATCAAGTCTGTTTTTCAGTTTTCTTTCTTGCTAATCCAGTTAATTTCTTGTGTACCTCTTTCGTGATCCTCTCACCATCCTTTTATAGGCGTATGCCTCTTCGGTTATGAGATCGTGGGCCTGGATAATGTACAGCGACATGATCTTGTCAGGAATATTCCTTAAATTAGTTAGGGAAACGTAGACATGGATCCCAAATGGTGGAATAGCATCTACCTTAGCTCTAGGTTGCTTTGCCACTCAACAATGGTCGGTCAGAGGCGTGGCCTCAGTCGGTGGTCTCGCGTTCGGGCTAACATTTAGTGTTCGGTCGGTATTAGTGGGACTTGATTTGTGACAGCTTCGGACATTCTTGTTGCCCAGTCAACTAATATCCCTCCTGATGTTTTTCTTTCTTGGTCGGTACTTATGACACATGTTGAACTCACTTATCGAACCAGTGATAGTGGCTGGTTTGTGAATGGTCCGGGTTGGTTGGGTCTTTTGGATTATTGCCACGAGCCAAATACATTATCATCAATATGAAATCTTGTAATAGTGGGCCATTTGATTTACTTCAGCACCACTTAACTTCATCAAGGTAGTCATAAGCAATATTAAGTACAATTATAAAGACTCTACCCTACAAAGCATCAGTGCTTTTCGTAGAATCTTACCGTGCTCTCTCATCCTTGAGATTTTATTGAAGTGAGAACAGATTGTATCACTGTATATAAGCGGAGAAAGCTTCTCTAAATTTGAAATCATGTCCATTATCCACCCAAAATCTTAAACTTTCTTTCTCTTCCCTTATTTAAAGCTAATGCTCTTTATATATTCCACGCTAGGGCTGCAAGTTGGGTTAGAATGGTCCAAGCCAAGTTCAGTCTGACTGCAGCTTAAAGTACAATAGCCTAACCCATGCTTAACCCTAGCCCAAACACAGCCCAAGTCACTCAGATCAAACTCAGTCCCATATAACTTTTTATATTACACACACATACATAGATGGGACAGGCCAGGTCCTTTTGTTGAGCTAGGGCCTAATAAAACTAGGCCTAAACCTAACTCGGGGCCTAAAATTTGAGCCCAAATTAGGCCTACCTATAATTCACACTGACCGGGCTCTCCAAATTTTGTGTCGAACAAGCCATGCTAGCTCAGTCCTTGCCCTTTTCCTCGCTAAGAAAAATATATCTCATATCATACCCCATCATACAATACATCTTTTTTTCTTGGTAATTGAAATACATCATACAATACATCTAACCACCCATATTTCATGACTCACAATTCATTGAGGAGCGCCTCACATGAGGGGTGTTTTCTTACCATCAAGTTAGTGTAGGATGGGACACATGCCAATACAAGGTGTGCTAGGATGTCAAATGGATTCAAAATGCAAAAGCTCTCCCTCTCACGGTCACGATCACATGAGGGGGTCCTCATTGAATCAAAAATTCATTATTCATTAAATTTTAAATTTTGTATCTTTGTATTTATAAATGAGTACTTTCATAAATTTGATAGCAGAAACAAATGTTCTGTAATCAAGAAGTGTCTCTGAGCAACTATAAGCTGCCATGTGGTTTTTGCAAAGCATATTTCTTGTAGCCCTTTTACTGTGGTGAAACTGAGGCACCAGGGCACCGGGTGACATGTAGGTGGAAAAAGTGAACCATCACAAAAAATTAATCACTGCTGGGTGTTTTTCACCTTTCTGACCATGTGCCACCCAGTGCCCTGGTACTTCAGTCTCACTACAGTAAAAGGGCTACAGGAAATCCGCTTTTGGTTTGTTGGGTTCAAAGTGTAAAAAATGATCAGTTGAAAAAGGTGTTCAAAAAATGCATCAAATTAAAAAACACATCACGTGTTAATATGTGGCACATCCTAAGAGGTTTTCTTTATCACAAATGATCATTCGTCACTGTTATTTCTCCCTTAAATCTTCTATTTGTGACATGTTCTTAAACTTCTCTTAAGGGGATGTTTTGGTCAATTATCAACATAATAATTAGTTGTTTTATCAACTGTTAGGTTTTCAATGGACAGTTAACAAAAACCTATTTAGACGTGTGAAAGTTTGTCGATAAAAACTTTTTCAAAAGCGGTAAAATATGTCACAGGACTTACATTGGATATTTAAAGTTTGCCATTTATTTGTATATTTTTTTAAATTTTTAATAGTTTCTGTTATGTATAAATGTATTGTCAATCTCATTCAAAAACTTGTGTATGTACTGCGTTTATCATTGTGCTGTTTGTACAAGGGTTATAATTAATAATATCCAAACCTATGTAACTCTAATACACTTTTGGAAAAAGCTTCAGGTCAAGAAGTTCATAAAATCACAAGCAACGAAAGATAAGCTATATCGAAGATTTCAAGAAGTCTCATACTCCTAAGATATAAAGCTTCACGATGTTAGCAAGTGAATGTGAAAATTAAATCCAAAGGTAAAAATGTTGGTAACTGGTAATGGAGCGTTTGGATTGCAGACACAAATTTCGTGCGTAAATCTGCAACACGAAATAAATGTAACAAATTCAATATATGAATATTTGAAATAAATGAATGGAATACAACTCTTTGATTTTTACACTATTTTACAAAAAGAGTAAAACCTTTGATTCTTTATCGACAGAATCCAAGGGTCTGATGGTGTGTTTCTTAGATTCAGGTGTTGATGATGCTTGACTGCAAGATAATCGTTTATCTTTGAGGCTTCGCACTTTATCAAAAAATGAGAAAAACACTGTGAATTCGCTCTTAGGACTGGATTTGTGACGTATTTCTGAGATGTAAGAAGTCTTTTTCTCTTTAGTAACAAGTTGTTGTTGATGGAGAGATTAGAAAGTATGCCTTGAGTCTTTAAGCCTTTAGAGAGCTCTAAAAATGTTTTGAAAGTCTTCTTTTCTCTAGAGCTTTTTACTTAAAGTCTTTTGCCAAAAGTCCCTTCTTTATGTAGGAGGGGGGTATTTATAGACTTGGGGTTAAAATCTAGCCAAAACCCTTGATTAGGTGTCGATTGGATACTCTTACCCCTTTTAGTATAAAAGAGTGATTGCACATTCTTTGTTTGAAGAGAAGTGAGATTTATGGAATTATTTGTATTCCACGATTAGCATAACCTTCCATCTTGACCCAAGTGAATTTAGATTTAATTTTATTCAAATGTCTCTCATGTGGGTCCCATGCAAGCTATTTGGGTCCGCTAATGGGTTGAAACATATGAATTTGGTGGTCTTATGAGCTATTATTTAAACCTCGAGCCAGACCCGATAAACTTGTCCATGTATCTGGGTTTATCTTACGAGTGTGAGACCCATGCATGACTTTTTGACTTTTGTATACATTTTGTTAGGGTGTAGGCTTTGATTTACAATTTAAATAAAATCTATGTATCTACAAATGCCCGTCAAGGATGTGTCAATGAAAGTGCAATGATGATGACACATCCTTGATCCTTTTACCTTAGTTAAACTTGATAGTTTGGCTAATTTTGGACCAAAATAATAGAGGGACCCACAAGTCAGTTAAGGCGGGTCCGCATGCATTCATGTTCACCTTAGTGATGAGAATAACATAGTATAGCTAGTTGCTCAAAACCGCTAATGGGTGAATAAGAAATCTCCTCCAAAGGTGCCCAATTAATCACTAGTTAAAACTGTACCCAAATATTTTTGTTCCAGATATGATCGTTTGCCCACCTTTGAGCCAAAATAAAAGTGGGATCTGGACGTCTTTTGAGATGGTTCTAGATGGTTTCATGTTCACCTTAGTGAGGAGAATAACAATATATGGCTGCTTACTCAGAACGGCTAATGGGTGAATGAAAATCTCCTCAAAATGTGCCCAATTGAACACTGGTTAAAACTGTACCTAGAATTTTTTTCAAATGTGATTGTTTGGCCACTTTTGAGCCAAAATAAAGGTGGGATCTGGAAGTCTTTTGAGATGGTTCCACCTGGTTTTATGTTCAACTTAGTGAGGAAAATAACAATGTATGACTGCTTTCTCAGAACTGCTAATGGGTGAATGAGAAATCTCCTCCAAATATGCCTAGTTGAACACTGGTTAAAAACTTTACCAATTTTTTTTTTCAAATATGATTGTTGGCCACCTTTGAGCCAAAATAAAAGTGGGACCCATAATTCTTTTGAGATGGTTCCACTTAGGTTCACGTTCACCTTAATGAGAAGAATAATGCTGTATGGCTTCTTGCTCAAAACCACCCATGGGTGAATGAGAAATCACCTCAAAATAAGCCTAGATGATCACTTGTGTTGGATATAGATTTGGGGTCCCAATAGCACCTCCATTTTGTGGATGGGAGAAGGCTTAGCCGACCTGGGCCAGACCAATATTTAACCACACACTCTAGGATGGGTTGATAAATTTTTTTTTTTTAATCTTTGATTTGAACATGCAGCCAAACTTCCCTTTCATTTTTTTTAGAAACCCACCACCGTGGGAGACAATCTCTATTTTCTCCTCCCTTCCTTTTTATAAATCGCTGATGGGGAAGGGTTTTCTTCATCTTCTCGGCAACTTTAAGGCAAGGTGGATTTCCTTCATCTTCTCTGTAGCTCTAAGGCCAGGTGGGTTTCCTTCATCTTCTCCACAGCACAAGCCATTGGCAACATAGGTACGCTCTACTTTTTTATTGCTTTGTATCTTTTATTTCTAAGAATAGATTGAGCTAGAAACCCCCTTCATCCTCTATCCATAGATATCAATTGCGAATTAATGGCCCTCCTAAGTGAATCTGATAAGTTTCCCATTGTTTTACTCTCTGGACGCAACCTAGATCTAGGATTTGTTGAATTCATTAGGATCCTCCAATTGGGGCTTCCCTATTTTGTTGCAAGACACGATCCCCATTGTGACCCATTGCAATCGCAGCAGTGCTTAGTGATAAGAAACCTCTTGGTTGAGGACGTGTTCCAAACAATGTTAAATCACACGACTTCAAGATTGGCATATGCTTGCCCTTAAGAAGAATCATGCTCAGATCATGACTAGTCTAAGTGTTGGCCGCCAGTTTTGAAAGTTCTTATGCACTAGAGATTTTCTGTGATGGTCCAATCATCAAAGAGACACAGAACCTACACGGTCTTAACTCAACTCTTAAGTACCATAACCATGATTGCTTGTTAGTCCAATGAGGTTTCATGACTGTATTTCTAGACCTGGTCCGTCCTAGCAACTCTAAACTAGTGAGATCATTGATAGCATAACCACCATGAGGATTCTTAAATCTCACCCCACAAGTGTTATGGTTCAACAACTTCTTAATAGCCATTATGTTCTAGATAAGCATTGGTGCGAGTCAATTACATCCACCACTATGCAAAAATTGTTCCTCTCTCTTCTTTCTTATCATGCAGCCTTGTGGTGGGGTGGTTATATGTAATCCAATGGTTCTAGAGTTCAGAGACTTGACCCATTTTGTCTTACAAACTAGGCTCTCTTATTTGATCAAAAGGTATTCACCAATTTAATCAGCATTATGGTTTGGCTTGTATAATACAAATCAAGTGGGTCGAATTGTATGATGACAAAATCAGTTTTACAACAAAGGCGTTGTAAGGACGACCAGTGTCATGACCCAGAACTTGGTATCCTTATATAAGTACCGTCAAGATTCCATAATACATCTATTGCGGAGGAGAGATGAAGTTGTCAACCGTATGGTGACTAGAGATTTTTTGTTGTTGACAATAATGGGATTAGTACCCACCAACTCAAATATCCAAAATTATTAAATATAAAAGGACATATATGAGTTGTTGTACATTGTAACTTGAAATTGACATAATAGTGA
>JAOXJP010234614.1:0-10136 GCA_025762735.1 Platanus orientalis
ACCCCAAATAGTTGGGATAAGGCTATTTGTTGTTGTTGTTGTTGTTGTTGTAGGTAGTTCGGAAATAATTATATCAAGATTATTGATAATTTAACCGTCCTTTTCAGTTTATGTGAGTAGGTTTCATTATCATGATCACTGACGTTGCCTGTGCTTCCTAGAAAAATGAAAATGAAGCTGTGAGGATGAATTAGAGTGAAGAAGGTAAGGGGGCCTCATTACAAAAAAAAAAAAAAAAGGTTAGGGGATCTCATTAGCGGTAGATTAGTTTTGCTGGTGTCAGTTTAGTGTACCAAACCTATTATGAAATCATTAAAAGAGTTCCAACAATCAACTATGACGTAATTAGGAGTAGAAAAACAATCTTTAGTGTGACCTCATTTTAAACACCACCAACTCCGACCCCCCCCCCTCCCCCCTTTTTCCCAAAAAAAATATATATATATATCAAATGTGACATATTGTCAATACCCCCCTTACCTTGGTGGTTATGGCTAGATTACAGGATTTAAAGAGATAGCTAAAAGATAAAAACCTTGATGTTATATTATTATCAAAAGGAAGCATATCTTTTACTCCCAAAATTTATTCGCCCCATGATCCCAGACACAAAGATGGGAGTGTTTAGGCTTAAAACTATAAAAACAGTTCTTAAAAAAGCATTACGTGTCTGTCTTTGTGTCTGGGAGCACGGGCCAATACAACTTTGGGCACTAAAAATTACGTCAGAACAAATCTTGTGAGAACTGTGAAAACGGCATCAGAGTACGGACACATCAGCCCCAAAAAGTGATAAGTGCCCCCCAAAAAGTGTAAATCTTACACTTTTTGGTATTGATGCATCAGCTCCTCTGGTGCCGTTTTCACGGTTCTCACGAGATTCGTTCTCACATAATCCAAGCCCAACTTCGAGTGTAAAAGATTTGCTCCCTTATCGAAACCTAAATGCAAACCCTTTAAATAAACAAATAAGTAAATAGATCAAAGCCTATCCAGGCACAAAGTGTATGGGCTGTCAATGCCTGCCTGCACTTGGAGCCAACATTCCAAATGAATGGTGGCTCCAAACCCGGCACAAATCTGCACGTCACAAAGGATATCACCCCGGTTATATTGAGCCTGGTCAGCAGCCCTAAGTAGGGCCTACCAAAATATCAGGTTTGACATAATAAAACCATCAAAAAAGGGGGGAAAAATGAAATCATTTGCCTCATCATGTGTTGTTATTGAGTTGGGATCCTCTGCAGTGGAAGCTGCTAGCGTGTGACATTTATAGGGATTAAATCATCAAAACACATGCCGAATCAGCTGGTGGTGATCACTATGGGCCTTCACTACAGAGGACCCCGAGTGGGTGGTATGGCTTGTAAATATGTTTACCTCATCAATTTCTTTTTTGGCTATGATTTGATACGACGGCCTTTGTGTGACCTTGCTCAGTATGGCATCAGGGCTGGATACAAGCACCAAAAAGTGATTTACACTTTTTGGGGATGCTTTTTACTTTTCGGTGCTGATGTGTTGACCCTCAACATATTATGTCAAAATTTTCTCTATCCTTGTTTTATCTTTTAAATTACCTTATCCTCTCATTAATTTTTTTCCTAATTTGTTTCTTCTGATTTATCTTCGAATAAAATGCATATTTTGGCTTTCTTTGGCATGCAATCTTGATTCTTGTAATTGTGATCCAAATCTAAAACCAATGGATTGCAATCAGGCTGATCATAGATCAAATTATGATAGTCGTTTGGCTACAATATTTTAAGAACATGATCCATGGATTAAAATGAAAATATTTCATTTGACATGTGTGTAAATACAAATTTCGTGCGCAAATCTGTAACACGAAATAAATGAATATTTTAATAAAGAAATGGAACACAACTCTTTGATTTTACACTCTTTTACAAAAGAGTAAAACATCTGATTCTTTGTTGATAGAATTCAAGGGCTTAATGGTGTGTTTCTTGGATTCAGGTGTTGATGTGCTTGCTTGCGGGGGAATCACTTCTCTTTGAGGTTTCGCATTTTATCCAAAAATGAGAGAAACACCATAAATCTCGCTCTCAGGGCTAGATTTGTGGCATATTTTTGAGATTCAAAAAGTCTTCTTCTTTCTAGCAATGTACTATTGTTATGGAGAGATTATAAAGTATGCCTTGAGTCTTCAAGCCTTTGGAGAGCTCTAGAGATGCTTTGGGAGTCTTCTTCTCTCTAGAACTTCTTACTTCAAGTCTTTAGCCAAAGGTCCTCTCTTTATGCAGAAGAGGGGTATTTATAGACTTGGGGTTAAAATCTTGTCAAATCCTTGATTGGGTGTTAATTGGATGCTCTTACCCCTTTTAGTCTAGAAGAATAATTGCACCTTCCTTGTTTAGAGAGAATGACAATTTATGAAATTATTTGTATTCCATGAGCGGCATTAACTTTCCTTCTTTACCCAAGAGAATCTAGATTTGATTTTATTCAAATCTCTCTCTTATGGGTCCTATGTAAACTGGGTTTTTGGGTCAACTAATGGGCTAAGATATGTGTGGGTTTAGTGGTCTTATGGAGTTGTTGTTTGGAACCTGGACCAGGCCCATTGTACTTGTCCCTTCAATTGGGCTTAATTTGTAAATTTGAAGCCTATGTATGATTTTTGAGTCTTTGGTGTATATTTGTGAGGGTATAAACCCTTATTTGTAATTTGTACAAATTTTAGGTGTCTACAAATGCCCCTTCAAGGATGTGTCAACGAAAGCGCAATAATGATGACACATCCTTGATTCTTTCATTTTAGTTAAAGTTGATAACTTGGCTACTTTTGGGCCAAAAAATAATGGGACCCACAAGTCATTTGAAGCAAGTTCGTTTATGCTCATGTTCACCTTAGTAAGGAGAATAGCGTCGTATGGCTACTTGCTCAAAACCGCCAATAGGGAATGAGAAATCACCTCCAAAAGTACCTAGTGAATACTAGTAGAAATTGCACCCAAATTTTTTTTTTTTTCAAATATGATTGTTTGGCCACTTTTTTAGCCAAAATAAAAGTGGAACCTAGAAGGATTTTGGGGTGGGTCTGCCTGGGTTCAATTCATCTTAGTGAGGAGAATAACTCTATATAGCTGCTTGCTCAAAACCACCAATGGGTAAATGAGAAATCATCTCCAAAGGTGCTCAATTGGACACAAGTTACAAATGTACCCAAATTTTTTTAATATGACTATTTGGCCATCTATGAGCCAAAATAAAAGTGGGACCCAGAAATCTTTTGAGATGGTTCCATCTGAGTTCACGTCCACCTTAGTGAGGAGAATAACGACGTATGGAGGCTTGCTCAAAATCACCCATGGGTGAATGAGAAATCACCTCCAAAGATTCCCAGTTGAACACTGGTTAAAACTGTATCCAGAATTTTTTAAACATGATTGTTTGGCCACCTTTGAGCCAAAATAAAAGTGGGACCCAAAATTCGTTTGAGATAGTTCACTTGAGTTCACATTCATCTTAGTGAGGAGAATAACACCTTATGGTCGTTTGCTCAAAACCGCCCATGGGTGAATGAGAAATCACCTCCAAAGGTGCTCAGTTGATCACTGTAATAAGGATGTGAAATTTGAATAATCCCACATGGACTAACCCATAAAACTTCGTTGTTCATATACACTTGTGTTGGATACAAGTTTGGGTCTTAATGGCATAGTTGTTTTGCGAATGGGAGAAAACTTAGCCGATCTGAGCTAGACTAATATTTTCGAATTTAAATTTTTAATTCGAACTTGCAGCCGAACTTCCTCTTTTAAAAAAAAACCCCACTACCATGTGAGGCAGTTTCTATTTTATCCTCCCTTCCTTTTTATAAATAGCTATTAAGGGAGGGTTTTCTTCACCTTTCGGTATGTTTCCTTCATTTTTTCTGCATCTCTAAGGCCAGGTGGGTTTCCTTCATCTTTTATGTAGCTCTAAGGCCAGGCTGGTTTCCTTCATCTTATTCGCAGCACAAGCCGTTGGTGACACAAGTATGCTCTACTTCTTCATCGCTTTGTATCTTTTATTTCTAAGAATAGATTGAATTAGAAACCCCCTTCATCCTCCATCCATAGATGTTAATCACAAATTAAAGGCCCTCCTGAGTGAATTTGACAAGTTTCCCATTGTTTTACTCTCTAGACGCAACATGGATCTAATATTTGTCAAATTCCTTAGGATGCTCCGATTAGGGCTTTCCTATGTTGTTGCAAGTCATAATCCCCATTGTGACCCATTGCAATCTCAGCACTACTTAGTCATAAGAAACCTCTTGGTTGATGCTTGCTCTTAAGAAGAATCATACCCGGATCCTGAATAGTCTAAGTGTTGGCTGCCAGTTTTGAAAGTTCTTATGCACTAGAGATTTTCTGTGATAGTCCACTCATCAAAGAGACACAGAACTTACACAGTCTTAACTCAACTCTTAAGTACTACGACCATGATTGCTTGTTAGTCCAATGTGGTTTCGTGACTGTATTTCTAGACCTGGTCCATCCTAGCAACTGTTAACTAGTGAGATCATTGATAGCATAACCACCATGAGGATTCTACACTCCAACCCCATGAGTGTTATGGTTGAGCAACTTCTTAATAGTCATTATGTTCTTGATAAGCACTAGTACGAGTCAATTACATCCACCGCTATACGAAAATTGTTCGTCTCTCTTCCTTCTTATCATGTAGCCTTGTGATGGGGTGGTTATATGTAATCCAATGGTTCTAGAGTTCAGAGACTTGACCCACTTTGTCTTATGAACTAGGGTCTCTAATTTGATCAAAAGGTATACACCAATTAAATCAACATTATGGTTTGGCTTGCATAATATAGATTAGGTGGGTCAAATTATATGATGACAAAATCAATTTTGCAACAAAGGCGTTGTAAGGATGACCTATGTCATGACCCAGAACTTGGTGTCCTTAAATAAGTACAACCAAGATTGCATGATACATCTATTGCAGAGGAGAGATGAAGTTTCCAACCGTACGATGACTAGAGATTTTTATTTTTTTTATTTTTTAACAAATAATGGGATCAGTACCCACCAACTCAAATATCCAAAGTTCTTGAATGTAAAAGGGCATATATGAGTTATACATTGTGACTCAAAACTGACTTCACAACGAAACCAAGAGAAAAACTGGTATTTGTTTATTTGCAAACATAGGACATAGAATATCTGGTCGTTATCCGTAATCCAATATTGAAGAATTATGTCTTGTGTTTGTCACATAAATTGGATGAGTCCATAATGCCATCTCCATAATGTTTTCCTTGTTTCCCTTTCTCCAACTGCGACCAAATTTAGTGGTCCTTGATTTTTTTATTAGACCCATGAAGCCACTATTCAACTCCTTCCTTGTATATACCATTTTCATGAATTTGGATGCCAATTAGCATTGTATGCTTCCATTATTGTTATTTTACTATTTCTTGTAATTTGCAGCTCAATATGAATTTTCCTTTTTTTCATAATTCCATAATAGAGAGCATTCTTGCATCTTGAAACCTAAAGAGGATTTATCTTGCTTTGTGGAATCATGATGGCTTCTGAGAAGGTAAGTTTTAATTTTAAGCATAGAATTGTTTTGCATCTTTCGTTTCTTGTGTCTCTTTGTAGGAAATCCTTCAACCAAAACTTTTAGAGAGAATATTCGTCAATACTATTGTCTGTCTTCCAATAGGATGGTGCTTCCCGTCATCACCTTGCGTAAGTAGTGGACATGTTCCACACGGTTGAGCGGGTGATCCTGGAGATAGTTCTTTATCTTCCAGCAGGATGGGAGTATCCATTGTCACTTACATTAGCAGTGGACATGTTCCACAACTAAAGTATAGTGATCCTAGAGATGGGGTATTGGTGCCAGACTTCAGAGTATGTTGAGCATCCTTCATCCTTCAAAGATAAGATTCGTCAATACTGTTGTTTGTCTTCCAACAGGGTGGTGCTTCTTGTCATCACCTTGCATAAGTAGTGGACATGTTCCACAAGGCTGAGCAGGTGATCCTAGAGATAATCCTCTATCTTCCAACAGGATGGGAGTATCCACTGTCACTTACATTAGCAGTGGACATGTTCCACAGGCTAAAGTATAATGATCCTGGAGATGGGGTATTGGTGCCAAACTTCAGAGCATGTTTAGCATCCTTCATCCTTTAGAGAGAAGATTAGCCAATACTGTTGTCTGTCTTCCAGCAGGGTGGTGCTTCCTGTCGTCACCTTGCATAAATAGTGGACATGATCCATAAGGCTGAGCAGGTGATCCTAGAGATAGTCATCTATCTTCCAGCAGGATGGGAGTATCCATTGTCACTTACATTAGTAGTGGACATGTTCCACAAGCTAAAGTATATTGATCCTGGAGATGGGGTATTGGTGCCAGACTTCAGAGCATGTTGAGCATCATTCATCCTTCAGAGAGAAGATTTGCCAATATTGTTGTCTATCTTCCAGTGAGGTGGTACTTCTTGTCGTCACCTTGCATAAATAGTGGACATGTTCCACAAGGCTGAGCGGGTGATCCTGGAGATAGTTCTCTATCTTCCAGCAAGATGGGAGTATCCATTGTCACTTACATTAGTAGTGGACATGTTCCACAGGCTAAAGTATAGTGATCCTGGAGATGTGGTATTGGTGTCAGACTTCAGAGCATGTTGAGCATCCTTCATCCTTCAGAGAGAAGATTCACCAATACTATTGTCTGTCTTCCAACAGGGTGGTGCTTCCTGTTGTCACCTTGCGTAAATAGTGGACATGTTCCACAAGGCTGAGCGGGTGATCCTAGAGATAATCTTCTATCTTCTAGCAAGATGAGAGTATCTATTGTCACTTACATTAGCAATGGACATGTTCCACAAGCTAAAGTATGGTGATCTTGGAGATGGGGTATTGGTGTCAAACTTCAGAGCATGTTGAGCATCCTTCATCCTTTAGAGAGAAGATTCATTAATACTGTTGTCTGTCTTCCAGCAAGATGGTGTTTCTTATCATCACCTTGCGTAAGTAGTGGACATGTTCCGTAAGGCTGAGATAGTCCTCTATCTTCTAGTAGGATAGGAGTATCCATTGTCACTTACATTAGCAGTGGACATGTTCCACAGGCTAAAGTATGGTGATCCTGGAGATGGGGTATTGGTGCCAGACTTCAGAGCATGTTGAGCATCCTTCATCCTTTAGAGAGAAGATTCTCCAATACTGTTGTCTATCTTCCAGCAGGATGGTGCTTCCTATCATCACCTTGCATAAGTAGTAGACATGTTCCACAAGGCTGAGCAGGTGATCCTGGAGATAGTCTTTTATCTTTCAGTAGGATGGGAGTATCCATTGTCACTTACATTAGCAGTGGACATATTCCACAGGCTAAAGTATGGTAATCCTGGAGATGGGGTATTGGTGATAGATTTCAGAGCACGCTGCACCCTTCATCCTTCATCCTTCATCCTTCAAACTTCCATCATTCGAGAAAAACTTATGAGGTAAAATTAAATTAAATTGTAAAAGTGCATTGCTCTCTTTATTGAATCTCTTATGCAGGTGTTTTTTCAAACTTCAAAGTCCAAGATAAGTTCTCTTGCATTGATTGCACTTTCAGATGTTGGATTTTACTGTAAATAGTTTATACTCTTGTGGGCCAAGAGTGTGGTGAGAAATACGAGATGTTTGACATTATTTCTCCGTACACAATTTATGGTCATGCAGGCCATGAGCAGTGCAAGATTTTTTTATTTTTTTTCGTCGTGCACAATTTATACTCTTGCGGGCCAAGGGTATTACAAGTTTTTTTTTATTTGTTTGGGTTGTACATAGTTTATACTCATGCAGGCCAGGAGTATTACAAGATTTTGTTTTTGTTTGGGCCGTACACAGTTTATACTCTTGCTGGCCAGGAGTGTTACAAGATTTTGTTTTTGTTTGGCTCGTACACAGTTTACACTCTTGCGAGCCAGGAGTGTTAAAAGATTTTGTTTTTGTTTGGGTCGTACACAGTTTATATTCTTGCGGGTCAAGAGTGTTACAAGATTTTATGGATAATATCTTTTAAGAAACTTTCCATTGATGGGGCCAAGACGCAGTCCTTCTGGTGTGATGAGGAGATATGCGCCATTGGAATAGACTTATCTTACCACATATCGTCCGTTCCACTTTGGATCAAACTTCTTTCCCGAACGGTGAGATAAAATGATGGGTCACCGAACTGCAAGCACCAAGTCCCCAACTTGAAAAGTCTTGGGCCGAACTTTATTGTTGAATGCACAAGAGAGGCGGGCCTGGTAGCATTTTAGTCTTTGTTGTGCTTCTAATCTCTTTTCATCTAGTGTCTCAAGTTCTGCAAGCCACAGCCTTGCATTTTCATCATCTGTAAGCCCTTCTTAGATAGTGATCCGCAGTGATGGGATTTGGCGTTCTAAGGGAAGAACAACTTCTACACCATATACTAGGACGTATGGTGTAGAGTGGGTAAGAGTTCGAAATGATGTGCGGTATGCCCATAATGCTTCGCCAATTCGCTTATGCCAATTTTTCTTCGACTTTGACATGGTCTTTTCGAGCAGTTTGTAAAGAGTCTTGTTAAATGCTTTATCAAGTCCATTGATAAGAGCATTGTACATGGTAGAAAGTCATTGTTTTGTCCCAAACTTTTCACTTAATTGGTCCATCAAGCTGTTCTTGAATGACTTTTCGTTATCTGTGACAATGTATCGTGGGATTCTATAGCGGAAGACAATGTGGTTCTTGATGAATTGTACCATAGTTTCTTTCTTTACCTCCTTAAGGGGTATAGCTTCAGCCCACTTTGAGAAATAATCTGTTACAGCTAGGATGTAAAGATGTTGTTTTGACGACTTTGGGAGTAGACCAACTACATCGAGTCCCCACCCATCAAATGGCCAAAAGGTGACCGTAGGGTGTAATAGAGGTTAAAGAATGTAATCTCCATGGAATTGACATGCTTGGCACCGCTTCGCATAGTCTATCGAATCTTTCACCATCGTTGGCCAATAAAACCCCATCCTCTTCAATTAGTCATGGAGTTTTGGTCCAGATTTATGTGCATCCTCAAGAGCTCCTTGAACTTCATCATTTCCAAGACATCTCATGAAAACATTATTGAACGAACGACGATACAGTTGACCGTTAAAGTATAAAAACTGAGGCTCACATCACCGTATTTCGGTCATATGTTTTAGGTCATCTAGTAACTTTTCATATTGCACGTAGTCGATGAATGGCTGCCTCTAGTCTTCAATTTCAATTTCAAACACAGAGACAACATTACTGTGTTGATGCTCAACCCCAGAGTATGCCAAAGGGGGTAGTACCCATCGTCAGCAAACAGGAATAGTGGTTCAGGCAAGGCTAACGTAGCTGCAAGGTTTGCTAAGGCATTCACTTGTTTGTTCTCACTTCTTGGCATATGCCCTATAGTGATGTCTTTAAATTGTTCCTTAAGTTGGCAAGCATAACCGTGGTATGGAATCAAGTATGTCTTTCGTACATCATACTCTATTAGGAGTTGATTTAAGATAAGCTGAGAATCTCCAGATACATTGAGCTAGTGAAGCTGCAACTCTAAAGCCATCTCCAACCGGTGATGAGTACTTGGTATTCAGCCACATTATTTTAGCACAATTGCATTAAAGCAAAAGAGAAAGGTAATACTTCTCCTTGTGGGGTGACGAACACCACTCCTACCCCCGCTCAGTCTCTACATGCCGCACCATCGAAAAACATTTTTCATGCTGGTGGAATATCTAAGTAAAAGACTTCTTCATCAGGCAAGTCTTCAGATAATTTTTACTTTGTTGGGATTTGATGATCAGCAGGAAAATCTGCCAAAGCTTGTCTTTTCACCCCCTTTTAAGGCACATAGGTGATCTTGAATTCTGATAAAAGAAGCCCATTTAGCCAATCTTCCAGAGAGTACTAGTTTTTTCATGATGTACTTGAGGGGATCATCACGGGAGATGAGCTGTGAGCCTCGATTTTCGCACGACAGGTAAATCCCTTTCGAAAAGAGACTTAACTATCGCAGAAAAATCCCACGTGATTAAGAGTCACCACCAGTCTTTTTAATGATGTGACTGGACATCAGTTTTGAAAAGAAAACAAGTTTTAAGT